>OOFE01028118.1:11437-39776 GCA_900323365.1 Monocentris japonica
TCAGCAATTCCAAATGATAGAAGACTGGCATATACACGTGGAGGAGAGATGTTTTACTGAAATGATGTGAGCAGTGTCATTTCCTTCTCCCTGAGGCGGAGCTCAGAGGCTGCTCGTAGAAGACATTTGATAGGGAGGGACGTGTCGGGAGGAGTGTCTGGGAGCCCGGGCGACGTGGTGAATCATTCTCACAAAGGTAAACTGATTTCATCACACAGGGAACTGGAATAGATAGTCTGTGTTGTGCTGCAGCATGCCTGCTTGGCAAGCATTCTGCCTTGGAGTGTGCAGGACAAATAATGGCAACACGAAGAGGCCTGCTCGTGTCGGCCTTCCCACCAGGGAATCATGTAAATATGCTCTAACCATTCTTCTACAACCGCATCAATCATGGCGGATATGACAAGGCCCCTTTGTTCCAGACAAAGAGTGTAAACACAGCTGGAGCTTGCTGGAGGAACCTTTCCCTCCCCTATCTTGCTACTACACCTGTCGGACACACTGCATCAAAACCTCATTTAGAGCCGTGATTATCCTAATGACACCGATGTCTTTTCCCACTCTAGCCATTATCGGTTAAATCCACCCTCCCCTAATTAAAGACACGCAGTCAACACATGGTCAAGCATGAAAAGGATCCTCCTTCCCTGCGCACACAAGGGAATCCATCACACTGCCATTTATCATCCGGTTTATTTTGTCATTATTTACTTAACAACAATTTCCCTCAAATTCTGTATTACTTCACATCCAATTACTATATTATAAGGACTGAGAGCATTTCCTTTTGTTAAACACAAAACAGCTTTTGAAAACCCACATTGGCTAAGCAGATGTAAAGTGATGCATATGATGGCTTTAGGTACCATTACTTGATTATGAAACACTCTCCCAATGTCAAAAAACAGAAAATTAAGACCTAAGCTTAGTTCATGCTTTCTGTGTGTCTAGAGGAGCTCTGTATGAATGCAGACATTGTCATTCATGCTTCCTGCACTTCTCATCACGACCACAAGCCTGAAAACTCTCGTACTTTAGTGGCGCTGTAGGAAAATTCAGCTCTCTGCAGAAAATAATCGGCCAGTATTTCAGATTCCTCTTTGGTCAGCCAATCCTGGACGTAACTTTATGTGACTTAATGATGTTTTTTAAATTTTCAGGTGGTGGCGTGCGACTCCCAAATCAGGCCAACACGGCCGGTTGTTTTGGCCGCAATAACGTTGTTTTCATCACGTGCACTCTGTCGCCACTCCAGCCAACTTGTGATGTCTTTAGATATACAGACTTCCACACTGTTTGTCTTTAAACACAAATAAGGGTACATAAAGGAATTATAAAACAACATATGAATTGTGTGTGCTAAACTTTTATGTTCAAGTTGTGTTTTACCCAGTGAGTATTATTGACTTTCATTCTCAACAGCCCTCTGTAGAATAATTTTCTATAGTAAAGACAGCAATCACAAATTATTATTCCTTTCATTTTAAATCTACAATAACATGAAGCATTTAGAAGAACACATTCAGCTACTACTTGCACGCTACACTATCATGGCACTAATGCCCATCAGAACAGATGTAAAGCAAACTTAAAAATATATGTTCAATTTTCCTTTAAAGTCATGGACAATTAACCTTTATTAACCAGCACTCTAAGCAGCACAGTATTTCTTTCAGTTTGCCCAAACAAAAAGAAGCTGCTCAACAGTAAAATATCCCACTGAACGTAAAGCTGACAGTCCACAGTGGCTGCAAATATGCTGTAGATCTTTTTGTGTGTGTCTCTGAACCTATTAAATGTATAAATGCTCTGTTTAGTCTATACCCATCAAGTGGGAACATAGAAAGTGGTGGACAAGCAGAATTCCACTAACAAGAGTTTAATAGCATTTAGTATTTAACATTTAGTAGTCGCGTGGTCAGCGCAGACCCCATCACTGCTGCCAAAAAGTAATGCGAAGTAAATCAATGTCGGCCCTTCAGCTACATGACCCAGTTGACTTTGCGGGGTTAATGCGTTGTTGTTGATATGGAGAGTACTAGAGTGGAGAAAATTCAATTTTGATTCAGCAGAGTAGCTAGGAGTGTTGTTGGTCTAATGGAGGGGGAAAGCTGTTGCATACAGAGGTCACCTTGGACTTCCGCTACTAGCCGCCACCTTCCACCTGACCTCCTGGACGGCCTGGCTTCTCACCGGTACATACTGCACCAGCGTTTCCTCTACCGTTATCCAACCTCCATGCTGCCACCCTGACTACAATCGTGCCACCCTGGCAATCTGTCAGTATTTCCATTTTGTTTGTTTCTTCCTTATTTTAACTCCTTAACTCATTGTAGTTTGGTAAAGTCATTTTCCTGATAATTTCAGATTATCAGCAATTTGTTATTTGTACCGTTAAAGCTGCATTACGTAATTTATTTATGTAAAAATACAAGCACCTTCTCAGTCTAAGTTCAGGAAGTAGGGTTGTGACAGACAAGACTGGCCCCTCCCCCTTCATTGAGCTGCTGTAGATTTGCTCCATTCACCCTAATGAAGTTTTGGAGTCGGTGGGTACACTGGGAAAGTTTTCTCAGAGTACAGGAAGTGACGAAATTTATGGGCCGAACGCACACAGCTCTGAAACAGCAGTGAGCGAGCTAGCGCCTCGGCTATTGCTGCAGAAAGCTAACGGAGTGAAGTCTTCAAAAATACACACAGTTACATCTCGCTGCCACTTGGGGCCGCCAACAACTACATTACGGAAAGTTGCAAAGTGCAGGTTTAGTATCACATATTCTTTAATTGTTTTGCACATTCCAACTTAGGTCCAATATGGGCTACCAAAATAAATAGAAAATATGGAAATGAAATTATCACACGGAAATGATCTTTGATCACACATTGCATATTTCTTTGTGTATTCCTAAAACTAACTAACTAAAATAGAAATGGGCTCCTGTATAAAATAAATAGATTTGAGAGTCAACATGTTTTTAAAGACAATATAAGGATAAAGTTGAATTAGTTTTGTTGATATATAGATGTATTAGATTATTTATTGAGCCAGCAGACTGTGATGCAATAAACCTCACTTGAGTCAAACAATATTTACAAATCTTTAACACATTCTTAGCATTTTCAAAAATCTGCTTGGAGTCAGAAATGGTTGGGTTTCAGTTCATTTTCAGTTACTTTTAGAATAAACAGATTATAATAGACAACATAGGGATTTAATTATTAGCCATGCATTAATCACAACGGATGCATTAGTTATCAGTGTACTCCAGCAGTTCATGAAGGCTAAGGATGCTATTTATGGCAAGAAAAAGATCAACACTATTTCTGAATGGAAAGCACCATAGCTACTTACTCAAGAAAAAGCTGAAGGACATCAACTGTGAAACGCGAAGACGAGATTGGAGCTCTGATGCCTGTCAATATTGAGACAAGGTCTCAAAAAAACCCCAGTAAAACCCAGTGGGAAAAAAAGAAGAAAAAATGGTTGTGTTGCTCCTTGTTCCATGTTCTCATTCCCTTCCATTTTACCTCAAGGCCTCTGGACTTACCTCAACAAGACCTCATCAAACTCTGCTGCACTGTTCACAAATTCTGTTAGGAGGCAGAAAGAAAGATCTAAATCTCTACAGAGAAATGGTACATGTTTTTTTTTATCATGTATTATTTGAGACAAGGCAGGCACAAAACCAAAAGAGTCAGATAGAGTGAAACTATCAGCAATGTATTCCTCACAATGCTCTCTGAATTATTTACCTTCAGCAGCCTCTCTGAAAGAGTCTGGCACTGTATGTCCCTTCACATGACAGCTGTAAAACAACACTCCAAGTTCAGTTTTCAAAGCTCTTTAATGCTCTAATGGCCCTTTAATTTCATCTCTGGTGTGACTTTCTACAGTATTGATATGAAATACAATACTGGACCTGTGACAGCTTTGACTGGAGGACCAATGACAATCTCTCAAGGCAAAGATTGCAGAGAAAGGATGGCTGTGGATTTATGTAAGCCTAAAAGTTCATGTTTTCGGTCTTAGATTAGTTTGTGTGTGTGTGTTAGTTTGTGTGACAGGGGCACTATCCACTCACCCGAATCTGTTTTGTTTCAAGGTTTGTATAGCTGTGAAAAAGTCCCAGATTTTGGTCAATATTTTCTGCAAAAATGTGAAAGCAGGGATTTCTTTTAAAATATCTAACTTTACAGTAAAAACTATGCATCATGGGGGAGCACTGTGAATTCTGTCTGCAATAATAGCATATGTCACTGCATGAAATATTGTGCAAGATAAAAAGCAGACCATTGTAAACTTCCACAGTATATATTGTACCTCCCTCACTATAACTGGTGCTGCCTGATACCACACATGTAGCTCTCTGGCTTCATTTCACATGGGTCACCCCAGGCCCAGAAATAAGTTACTGCACCTGTGGGTGAAATAGTTCATCAAAGTACATCAGCCTACTGTGTAAACGGAATCTGTAGCAGGCTTTGAATCAAACACCCTGCATACATTCCTTTTTTTATTATTACCATCTCAGAGTCTCTGCACAACCAAATAAGGTGCAGACACACAGTTGGCACGTCTACCTGTCCACAGCGTAATGAAGTGCAACCTTGAAACCTCCACATAAAATGTTCTCTGTGTCCTTTTATTGCCTGGAGGGAGTTGAAGCATCCTGGTGAGGCTTGTTTTCAGATGGGGGTGTGGGTAGCTATCCTTAACCCCAGCTGACAGAGGCGGGGTAGGAAGGGTGGGGTTCAGCTGAGGAGAAGCCAGGCCTGCAAACAATTTTCATCAACTCATAGTTGTGTTTCTATTCAGTCAAATAAACTGTACGAAAGCAATAAAAGTGAGTTATTCTCTTTTTATGCGTTCCTTAGGAGCATATGGTGGGATGTCATTGCATTCTTCATCTTGCACATTCTGATACTAAATCAATGGCAAAACCCATCAGTTAAAAAATGCCGCATATGGTTGTTAGAAATCTACCATCACCTAAATGGAAAACATCTCAGGAAGATTGATCCTCACTCAAATCAGGCTCAATCATGTAATCCATAAGCTTAGTTACTTCCTCTTATTCTGGGGGAATGAAGAAGTCTGTGAGGCAGGGTGATGGAATTCAGCAACACGAGGCCTGGCTTGATACCGATGTTATTTAAATGAGTGCAACAGCCTGTTCACACTGACGGCATATGGTGCTTCAGACAAGCAGTGCCATATGGACACATATGGCCGTCATTCCAGACATAATGACAACACAACCACATTTAGGGTCATTTCTGAGAGCATTTGCTTCTGAAGGAGAAAACAACTCTGGCGAATTTGGCTCCGTGTCACAGAGTCTAGCCAATCTGTGATGGCTGGCAGCGAAGGCAAAGAAGATTGACTTGGGACGATTAAAGCCATAGAACAATGACAAGTGTGAATCATAGGGGAGAGCTGGGAACGTGTTGCAGTGCCACGGAGTAGGAACGCTTAGCGTGCAGGCTGCTCAAATTAAGACAAATAAAAATCACAGCAACACAAGCGCCCGTCAAAATACTTGGCATACACAATCAAGCACAAAATGGTGATGCGGACTGATACCAAAACTCAATCAACTCCTGGACCCAAACATGACCAAATAAATACAGCCTTGATTGCTCATCATCTAGAAGTTGGAACCAATTGGCCCTTGGCAGAGTCAAGTGTGCAATTTTTTCTCTCAAGCAATGTAATTGTGGGGTGCTCAAATCACCTTTCCACGAATGAGCAGTTCTTGGTGAGATGGAGAAAATAACACAATTTATAACCTGACCGGTAATCACTGCTTTGCATATAGAGGAGGGATGGACTGCATAAGCCTTGGGCTATTATGCTGGGCTTTAATGACTGTACATCAGTGCTGGGCATACGATGAACCTCTGGACCAAAACTTTTCATGTGTCACATTTATGCTTCAAATAAATTGCTGGTGTGCTCTTTGCAATGTGGCCATGGGAGGATGAAGACACACTTTGACTCATTTTCTTCTCGGTATTTTCTCTCTCCCCTTCTCTCTCTCTTTCTCTCTTTCTCTATCCCTCTCTCTGTGTCTATTCCATGAGGTTGGTAGTGCTTCAGGCTTGAAACTCAATTTCTCAGCCATTGAATAGACAGCAATTGCACAGAGCTAACTCAATTGTGAAGATAGTGCAGCAAAGGCTCTTGAATAGATTGGAGCCTCGACTTTAATACAGCATCACTCATGTCACACACACAAACACAAAGCCATTCCATTTCATCCAAAGCACTTACAAACAGGACGTTTTAGAAGCAAAACATACTGATTATATTGTAAGAAATAAATGGCACAAATATGTTTAACAAGCAGTGGATTTATTTATGCACACATGAAATTGTATAATGGTGGACTGTATTTTTCTATGAGGCCTATACCCTTTATTATTATTATTATTATTATTATTATTGGACTTTTTTGTATTAACCAAGTCAACCCATGAAAGTGAAACAGCCTGAACAACCAAATCCTGTGATATAATTCAGCATACCATCATCAGCTCCAGTGAAATGATTTTGTAATGGATTCGTTGAATTGTTTTGAGTTATGTAAGGAAAAATCTATCCGAGAATAATGTTGTATTTATTTGTTATTGTTAGTTTAGTGGGGATCTATGGCATTTACAGCCCACATTTGTCGAAAGTAAACATTATTGTAAAAGGGACTATATTATGAGTTATGCTTGCTGTGAGTGTCGTGGCAAATAATGTTATAATTAAAGTGCTTTTTTGATGACAGTCATGGGCACAGACGACACAATACCAATTATTGAGATGACAAAGGGCTTGAAGTAGAAAGATGTTATTAGTTTACAGTTGTGCATAGCATGACTACTGAGTGACAAGACAAATAATCTAATTTCTTATATTGCAATTGAAATATGATTGTTTTTGATAGGTTTCATTAAATATGTGTGGCTGTGTGATAATAGTGCGCTTGAGTAGTCACGTGGGTCAGCCTTCATTATTAAGAAAGCATTTTAACAACTGACTAATCTGTGGTTGTTTTGAATAGCGTCGCATTGCACGGCTATTTCCTTTACAATTCTGTACTCGTTTTGCAATGTTTTACCTGGAAACTGTAAAACTGTTTCGCTTGAAACTTATGAATGGCTGGTCGGCAAAATTTGCAAAATGTTTTTCTTATTGTATTGTGCTGTTGTTGATATCAGAGGCACACTGTGGCGGTACAAGTTATTACAATATTGTGTGAAAGCTAAAGAAGCAGCTGCATATATTGAGATAGAATTCCATAGATGCATTTAGTTGGAAAAAAAACATTTATTTTCCTTCTTTCATAAATAGATGGCAGTGTCAAGAGAACACAAGGTTGCAGTCTGCTTGATTCAATAGTGCATTAGCCCTGTGTGTGAGTAAGGGGCTGCTTGTGGAAGCTGAGGGACGGAGGGAGGAAGAGGTAGGAGTGAGATATGCTCGAGATGCAAGCTACATCTCCCTTGTAAGAGCTAGAAAACATGTTTGACCAGCTGTGGCAGGTTGAATATCAGTTAGTTTCTTAATACATTTTGTATCAGCATGTTTTAATGTCAATGAAATTGCCACTGATAAGCCATAGTAAAATATTTTTAAATACAATACAAATCAATACAAATACAAATGATTTGCAGTATTGTAGCAACCGTGTCATTTCATGGTAAGATTTGTTTGTTGTGAGCATCTTTATTGTTTATTGTATTAGATGAAAATACATTTTATTATCCATCAGTAGTCAACCTGAGACTTGAAAGCAGCCTTAATGTTGGGTCTTCGATTATTTCTGGATCAAACTGAATTTAGTTGCCGCCTATGACAGGGAAAACTCATAAGGGGGAGAAACTATGAGATGACAGCCCATAACTTAAACATTGCTTTTTGTTGTTGGAGCTTGTTACTCTCTCAAAGCGCAGTCTGAGGAGCACAGGCAACATATCAAACTTAATTACCTTTCAGGTTGCCTCATCAAGTCAGAGCTTCAATGAAGACAGATTGTTCCTGTTCCGCAGAACCTTTAAAGCCACAAACACCACGTGGCTCTCTCTCTCTCAGCAGGCTTTTTGAATTATACCCCCACTGCTATCATGGACCCTAAACAGGAAAATGGGCTTTACTGAATAGCATTTCATCTAAGAACTCCATTCCTCATCTTAATATACAGGCAAGGCCTCTAAGTCTTAAGGAAAGGCAGCAGCACAAGGTTGCAATTTGGATTACATCCGAGAAATAACAGCGTGTTTACCATGTACTTTCATGGTAATCTTTCAGTTTTATGTTGTAAATGCCAGTTGCTTTCCTGTTTTATTGGGTATTACTTTTGTTTTATGGAGCAATTTTCACATCTTGCCCTCGATGATAGTGGCCTCACTCTCCGTTAGCACCATCAGAGCAGGCCTGCTGATGAACACACAGCATGAAGGGGTGATTATGGAGTGCTAAACTAATGATTGCCGATGAGAAGCTGTTCTCACCACAGAGTGGATTCATTTCTCTGTCACTATGACTTAATGGCTCCTTTTAAGGAAGATGAAATCTGGTCACAAGGGACAGCCATCCTTAAGACTGCAGGTAGCTTGTTCCATTTGTCTGCCATCCCTATTACAATAACACCAATGCATGCAGGCACACCGTACTAAAACCACCAATAAGATAGGCAGGTCGATGTGCACATCGCCCAGCACATGAGGCTGTCGTTTTGATATCAGATCCATCATCTGTAACAATATAGGAATTTATTGAACATGTCAGGTGAAAGTGGTAGACTGAAGGGACTATTAGGCACGTCACCAGTGAATGATCATTGTGGCATCTCTCCACACTAAACCAGGGGCCAGGTTGCTTGTCACCATGGTCAAAGGTTGCGAATGGGGTCGAGCAAAAACGGGATGGAGCGACTTGGAGTCAACAGTAGTGCAATCTTAATGATGGACCCAGTTCAGCACCCCTGCGTCAGGATGTCCTGACCATTTGTTTGTAGCGTTTCATTATTGATGTGGCAGTGAACGTTGGGCTCGCGTTACGGTGGAGGCTCTTTGGCCAATGTTAGGCTTCTAACCGGCAACGCCGCAGCACATTTGCTGTATACAGCGCTGGGTAAACATTTATTAATGATTCAGGAGAACAGGGTGAATCGGTAAAGCACTGCAGCTGCTCCCCGGACACATCTCCACCTCAACACTATTCTTCACACTGTGGAAACAAACTACTTTAACAAGTTCTGCAAGCCTACTGTATTTCATTTTGGAGGAACCTCATGTTTATGTATGCTGCTGGAGTATAGTGTTTTTTTCATAACTTCAAATCTGCCTGCATTATTTTTACAACCTGGTCAAGGTGCTAGTATTATTCACCAAGTCAAAATGCTGCTTTTTCTACTTGTAATTTTCTAGAAATACAATTCACTGGTGTGAAAGGGCTTCATTATAACTGTTGCCTGCTTATGGCAGGGTAATGATAGCTGGATGCAAGTGGTTAAATATATTGTAAAGCGCCCACATTTGGCAGCATGTGAACTATTGCTGCACTTTGGCTCCATGCCCAAGAGGAATTCTTCGGAAAAGGTTTTGCTCTCATTTCAGCTGCTGGAAGGCACAAAGAATGGGCTGGTTCAGAGACACTAGAGTTTTGTGTCACACTGTGTTAATTTGGTTTGACTGTACAACATTTAAGTAAGAAGTGGCTGCAGGAAAAAAGCATAAAAGCAGACTTTTACAATGGCTGCCACTGTTGGAGCCCATGCTCACAATATCCTCCTGAGAACTAATAACTGTCTGTCTGTCTGTCTATCTATACACACTTTTTTTTCACGTTCACATTTTTCAAACAAATAAAACAAACAGGCCTGTGCTAAGAGGAAGGGTCAGGGTAGTATTTTTTGAAGAGGTGGATTTCAAGAACTGTATGCAATACATGTATGATTGATTGATGAAATCAGATTAAGGCATTTTGGAGCTAAATATGGTACCCAGTGTCAGAAAACTGGGTGTCAGTCGAAGGTCATGAGTCCTCCAGCAGGACAATGACCAAAACAAACATCCAAAAGCACCCAGGAATGGTTCAAGAGAAAATGTTGGACTGTTCTGGAGTGGTGAGTCCTGATCTCAATCCCTGAAATGTGCAGCTGGTCAAAGGAATCCTTCAAACATTGAAGAAGTGGAGCGGGTTGCAATTGAAGAGTGGGAGAAACTAGAAAATGGTGCCAATAATCAGGGTTATAGCCTGTAGCGTTACAGCCTGTACCACCAGTTAATAGGGATGCTAGTGTGGCTAGGCACTGGAATAAACACTGAAAAATGTTGATGTCTTGAAGATGGGAAACATGGTGGTTTTCTTAATCAAAAATGATACAAACAAAAAAGAAACAAAGATGCAGTCACAGGATGCTATAACAGACTGACTGAATTAGATAGACTTCAACTATTCAACTGCCTTACAGCATCTATTAAGTCCAAATGACCAGCTTATATTCCTTCCTCAGCCCAAAAAGTAAAGCACCTATTACATAGTCACCCTTGTATGTGGGCAAATCAGCTGCCACATCACTAGGCTCCAACGAGGGCACCACCCACCCTCTTTAACTCAATAGTGCCCTGGCCACGTCATAAATACAGGCGTGTGGCTACGTGTACTCTAGCCACCATAATGAGCAGGTAAGACACTGACAGCTCTGATAGTGTTGGGGAAAACAGGTGAAAAGCCTTAAAAGATTTTTTTTAAATATTTGTTTGATCGTGTACTGTTAAATAAAACAGATGAAGACCAAAAATGTGTCTCAATTTCCAATTATTTCAGAAGATATTGTACATTATCTGCATAAAATACAAGGGTGCCAATAATCTTGGCCAGAGTGTGTATGTAATGTTTTCCTCAATAGTTTAGATGGCTCTGTGTCTCAGTGTGCCACCCCAGGGATAGGGAGCGACAAGACATTCATAGTTACCTGTAAAACAGCACACATCCCAATTAAAAAATGTATGCATGAAATATAAGATAAGACTTTACACCCTGTGGCTCGAGCTTCCTAACAAGACAAAGTTTTAGTTGTCTGGCAAATAAATGGATTATATTAAAAAGATGTTTTAATAGTCCCGCACCCCTAGGCTACCTTGATGGAATAAAAAATCTTTCTATACATCCAACCACTAACAGCACCAGACACACAGACTCTTACAAGTGCATTCATTTTTGTATGTTCCTATGTGTTATTCTCGGCAAATTGAAGTACTTATTACAAAGCCAAGATTGACAGCAAAATCACAGCTCTGAAAAGCAAACACTGAGTGACGTTCCTCTGTTGTCTTTATTTCTTGCCGAATGTTTTATCAACAATGTTGGGTGGCTCCACTGAGATAATACAAGCACATTTAAGCACAATTATTGTGTGTGCTCAAAACAGTAATCATTGAACACTGATCGTGAAATCATGTCCGTAGCTCTTCTAACGTTTTAGGCTCATGTGTGCAAGCTGAATTTGAAGTGCATTTCAGGAGGCTCCCTTCAAGATTCTGGTGTCCAAGTTCATCTATAGGATTTGAGGGTGTAGGTTTCACTTCAGCCTTCAAATTGACATGAGAAAACTATGCAGGCATGGGAGAGAGTGAGGAGAAAAATACAGCAAAACTTTGCTGAACTGAACCCCTGATCTGAAGGGCAAATGTTAATCAAAATCTGAAACAGTCTAAATAGTTGTCCAAATGCTTTTAAAGGCGTTCATTAATAGGAGATTCAAACAACTAAGGGAAGTGCTCCATTTTCTTGTTACCAAAGCCAATTACAAAATGTGTCTAAAAAAACAATTGGCTGGGCTTCTAAAAATGGGGGAATTGAGGGGAACAGCCAAAATCTGGGCCTATGACACAGATCCACATGTTAGCGATGTCAAAAGACACCATGATCTTAGTAAGGAAGAGTAAACGTGGAATAATATGGATAATCTTGTGATAAAATGTTTGAATTCAATTATATTTCAGCTCTTTATTTAATCCCACCTCTTCAAATACTGCTGTTGAGCATTTGGCTAGTTTTACCACCAGTGACATGCTCCCTGCTACCATTTTTTATCACAGCCACAGTTCATGAACTGAGCTGTTATTTGCACTTCAGGGGGTCTTTAAAGAAACCCCAGTTAGCATCACTGTTGGCGTCAGACTGTCAGTGTCCATCTGTGTTAATATTTTTATGATAATATGTTCATAGTAAAGCCATATTTGTATATTTGTACTTCTCCAAAGTTACAAAGCACAGTCAAAATGAAGCAGGCCACAAAACACACCACACTCAGGTTTGATCTGTCAGTCTGTCAGTAAATGAAGATTTTTTTTCAGTACCATTGGTGCAGAGAAATACTGATAACTATACTGATAGACAGTTTAAGACATACAACGGACAGTAGACTATACTTCACTCCATGTATATGTACAGTATGAACATTGGACATTCAATATTCAATAGCAATGTGAATATGAGCAGCACAGCATACAGTATGTTTGCAGAGCATTGGTAGAGCATTGGTCCAGTGCACCATGAGGCAAATATACTGAATAGAATAAGACAAATGAAATAAATAGAAATGTATGCAATACATACAAGCCATACTAAAACATGATATAATGCAATCCTTTATATTGAAATGTAGCCTATACTATGGTATATACTAGATTGTATAGTCCTTGAGGTTTAGAAAAGTTTTCAAAGTTATAATGGCCTTTTTGGTCTACATGGTTCTTGGTAAATGCTTGACAATCCCATTAGGCGCTTCCTATGTAAGAACCCCTTGTAGCCCTAAGCCATAATTCATGCCTTCCATACTCTACTGTATATTGTGAGAAATCTTATACACTGATTAGGCTGAATAGCACCTCTCTTCTGAAGTCATGAGGAGGCAACTGAAACACGGGAACAAGATACTACATTATTTACGAATATTGATCTCTCTTATCAAATCAATCAGATGGCAGGACAAAAATAGCTGCTCATATGAACGCCATGCTCGGCTCACGGCCCTTTCTGTTTGAAGTGTTCCAGCCTTTCAAGAGAACATCAGGAGATCAAAGAGCAACCAGAGCTGCTGAGATGGAGGGGGAGGTATGTGTGGCTGAATGGAGGAATTCCTCCAGAAGGGAATGGCCTCCGTCCATATCACAGCACCAGATGGGGAGATGTGGAGGAGCTCTCTGTGCGCACCTTCCCCTCTAACAGGCCTCTTCTGATATGAAGAAGGACATTCGGTGTTTTGCTCAGCGGCACTTCAACAGTAGTTGTTTTCTGCACCCAACTTTTCCTAGCCAAGCCGATGATTTGAACCAGTAGCCTTCCCATTTCTCCACAGCTGCCTTTATGCATTTATGCCTCGACTGAATGGCATGATATGGCTTTGATAAATGCCAATCAAGGAAGACTCAAGGACCTTCAAGGTGAAGGTACAATGTCAAACTGAATACAGTGACATTCAATACAATGAATGTCAATGTTTGGAATACAATCCCAAACCACATCAGATCCTGTGTACTGGTAAATGTTAAATGAAAGCGCATTTAAGTTAATGCTTTTTATAGCTCCGCATTAAAATGATATGTGTTTAATCGCCACCCTGTCAAAGTATAATAGTCCAGTTCTGAGCAGGGAGATATGCTCAGTGAAGAATGACATCTGGCTTGCTGACTACCATCTCTGGTCTCAACGTGAACGCTGCTTCGCTGTCAGCGGATCTCATACTTACTGTGTCCTTGTAAAAGCTGATGGACGCTGCACTGCCTTGGTATTGCCACCGAGCAACTTCATCTGCATGGTGCAATCAATTAGATGTTACTTCTAATATCAAAACCAACAAAGTTTAGAATTGTAAAAATGACATCTTTGGTTCATATATTCAACATCTGGTGGATAGCGGGTACGTGCACCGGAAACCTGCCGTGCAATCTTTTTGCCATTAAGAAGAGGCATATTTATGTTTATACGCTTACAGATAGAAATGATCCATTTAACACCATATCATTCCATTAGTCGAGACATTTGGCCATGATGGCTTTTATATAGTTTATTTTACCATGTGCTTCAGAGGAGAGGCCACATCTGAGATTCAATTGCACAAGAAATATCACGTACTTTTATTTTTCTAATATAATCAAGCAGCCATTTTTATAAGAAATAGTAATAATTTATTTCTGCCTCTAATAGCCTATACATCACTGGCAGGGTATATATTTCATTTTCCCGAAGCATGAAGGGGAATAGAAATCTTAATGATTTGCCCTTGCTAGCATAATTTTAATTATGGATTTTCCTCTACATGATCGATTTGGAGAAAGCCATAGTAATACAAGTTGTACATTCTACTGTATTAAATATTTGATATCCATTAAATTTTTATGATTAATGTCCTGGAAAGAATCAGTTTCTTTAAGCCCTTCGGTTTTATTGCAGACTAAATTAGGGGTTTTACTCCCTTACCAAGAGATATAGCCATATATTGCAGTAGAGCTTTGCCTGCCATGAGAAATGGAGCAATTTCATATTGATTTTGAGGGAATTTTAAATTGAGAGAAACAGTCTTCAAAAGGAAGATCTTAAAGGTGTTCTATGTTTCATATGGAGGACGCAGTAGTACATTTCATGAGATGTTGTTACTCTGCACCTTACTGTTTAGTGCAACTGTTTGTTTACAACACACGTTTTGTATATTGATGTTTATTTTCATTCTGATATTATGGACTGTATGTACCCGGCTCACAGGGATTTGCCAGACTCTCTGCATCCAGTCATCATTCTGCAAAACAATAGTACACACAGAGGAAGTTGATGTTTTTCCCTGACTTTACAACTGGCATGCTGCATTGAATCTACATTTATACACACCTCAGGTCTTTCATAAAAGCAATGCACACTTCTCATCTCATCATAAAAAGAACATAAAATGAATTTCATATTCATTTTCTCCCAGGTCATATGAAAAGCAAATGTTGTCCTCCTCACTGTTTATCCTCACCGTCCTATCCCTGCTGCTGTTCTTTCATGATACATGCTTTCTTTTACAGCTCAACATCATCAGAGTAATACCATCTACCCAACAAAATATAGTGTACAGGCGCTAACAACTGACCTCCCCAATCAATAGTACGGGATACTCCTGTGGGGCTACCTTTACGTTTTTTTTACTAGTCACCTTATATATGACAAGTCTAAGCATCACTGGGAAGATAATGATGTAATAAAACAACCTAGAATCACTGTAACCCCCAAAGCCATATTTCATCCACCGAGCAGGTACAATGTAGCATAAAGTCCAATCTTTAACCAGTATCCTGATTGTGTATCTGATCAGAGAAGACCGCAGTGCCTTCCTATCTTTGAACATGGAGGTGTTGGAGGGCACTGCTGTGCATGAGGAGATATGGGAAGAAGCAGCAGCAGGAGAATAATGAGCCACCAAACCCTGACGCCTGAGTTGTGTAAATCCTAATGATTCTGGCTCCTGTTCAAAAGAGAAAGGGCCTCTTGAAGCCAACTTTCATTTTCCACCACAGAATGGTGTGAATCTCATCTCCTGAAAGAATTACAGGTATCACACTCTCCACTGATTGCCTCCCATGCCTTCTCTGCCAGTCAAAATGCAGCATGAAAAAGTACCCATATGTCCAGTCAATGTGTCCTACAGGTTCATTGCTGTGTAGAAAAAGGTCAAAGCCATTGACCTATTATGTGAATAGGATATAATTTGCCATGTCCTGTAATAAGGAGTTTCAAATGTCATATTCCACAATTTCCATGTTCAGCTGTCCGCAGTACGATGTTGAGACAGTGGGGAGAAAAAACAGTTCTATTCATCAAACCGCTGTCACATGTAGGTAATGTAATATAACTCAATAGTTCTTGAATTCGCCTTTGAAGTATTCACATCTTTGTGCTCAGTAGCTGTCTCGCTTATGTAACTGTTCTACTGGGAATAGCTTTGGCAGGTTGCTCTCATTTTGGGATTGCTGCAACACATTTGACGTGGAGGTATAATTCTCAATGTCACAGAGTTCTCTGTGTTCTGACAAACACAGGCAGCCGAGCAAAAATACGCTTTTTCTTCCCCCTTGTCGCACTCCCTTCTTTCGTTGATCCAGGATGTTGCACCAATCAAGACGCAGTAAAAGGTTTACTCTTCTCAATCACGGCTCTCAATTTGAGTAAAATAACCAGAATGTTCTGTGGATAAGCCTACGTATATCATACAGTGGTAGTGCTTTGTATCAGCACATCAGAGAGCAACAGTGAGCAACTCCAGGTCTTGTTTCTGCCACAACACCCACAACAGCAAACTAGGGTTTCTTGAGGGGGATAATTGTCACTTCATCTTTAGCCTTTCAGCATCTCTGACAAAATATTTATCTCGCCGAGGCACAAGCAGTATTGTGGGCCGGGTAGACATAAATTGCATTTTTATGTTGTTTTATTGAAAGGGGTGGGTATAGGGACTAAAATGCTATTTCAGAAAATCTTACTCGGCTACATTTACTGCTTACTTGGGATTTCTCTCCGGTTCCCCCTCTTAATATTACTCCCTCATGACACCCTGCATGCAACATTCTTCTCTCTGCAAGTTCATTATCATCAATAAGTCAAATATATTCCATCTTTCATCATCATATCATGCATTCCAACCACAGCACCTTTTTTTTGCAATGTAAACCAATTTACTTCTTCCCTCTATTGCAGATAGTATTAAACAATGCCCTAAGAGTAGAGGCTGTCTGAACGGGAATGATTTATTACAAAGAGAGAAGTCTTTGCATCAGTTTGCAGAGCTCTGCAGTGTAAAATAACCTCATTTATATTCTATATTGCTCAGGCTGCCTCGCTTAATATTCCTGTCAGCACTCTTATGCCATGCCTTCTGTTGGCTTCGCCTGCAATAAAGCCACTGCCTTTGAAAAGTGTACAAACAATATTAAACACATTTCATCAGATTAGCGCTATGCAATAGGAACACCTCTGATACAAAGTGACGGGGTCAAGTGAGCCACAAAGCTTATTGTGAGACTATGGGTTTGCATCATTACGATGCAGGCGCTATCAGCATCACTACAAAAAGCTACGTGGCAGAATGCCAGTGTGCAGTCTGTATCTCCAGAGGAGCCCAAAGCACACAATACATGGACAAAGTAAATGTTTAAACCGCATGTTGTGTTACCTCATGTTGACGTCTCTCATCTGAATTCACAGCCGTGAATCAAACTCTGGATGTCAAGAAGTAACTATATACGTTGTGCATGTCAACTGTGCTGCTCCTATAGACATGCTAGAACCGCTTTTCATTACACCTCAGTAATGAGACGGCGATACCAGGGCAATAGGGTGATAATTAGGAAATTACCAGCAATTACTTTTAGTTACCTTTAGTTACCAGCAGTAGTTATTCATACATTTCCCCTATTCCCTTGCAAACATCCCAACTATGTTTTGTCAGTTGGAAAGAGAGATGGTAATTTCGATGTGACAATGTGGGATCAGGGTTAGAAAACAAAAGAGGCAACATATTCTAGCAGGCATTTCATTCAATCTGTCATCATAATAAATGAATTCAATACTTTTGTACTGTGGTCTGGTTTTTGGCATGCGCCCTCTCCACACGCCACCATACAGAATAATCGGATGTGTTTTTTTCCACTTGTTATCATTCTTCTTCCTTAATTAGCTAAGTCGGATTGGGCTAATTGCGCTTTATGAACTACAAGACTGTCATTGAGTGCAACCCTCCCACAACATCAGCTCTCGCTTCCACATAAATGGATAATTATGACCACAGCTAAATGGCTTAAGAATTGATTTACTATGGCTAAGAGGACGACAAGAAGTATTACCATGAAATGTGGCAGTGTTTTGTTAGGAATTTATTTATTTAATGTGTTCAACCTTTATTTAACCAAGAGAGTAGTTTTTTTTGGCCAAGAAAGCAGCATCCTGACAAGCATTAATTTTACAGGCAAGACAAATGTACACAAGCAATAATACAATTAAATCATATGATATGTATGTGCAATGTCAAAATGAATGCCAAATGAATGCTGAAAAGACAGCAGTCCAGTAGCAGTGCAGCAGGATCAAGGACCAAGACTAAATGGATCTTGGCTAAACAGAGCATAGACAGCTCCTTATTGAGTCTGCCTCAAGATCTCTCGAAATAATTTAAAACTCACCAAGAGGAGCCAGCTCTTTCCATTTTAAATCATTTTGCATTTAGTTCCAAGAAGACAGGGCAGAGTATATTATATTTGAAAGCCCATTTGCCTAACTCAGTTCAGACCTGAGGGACAGAGGGCAAAAACAATTCTTGTGACTGTAGACGGTAATTTCCACCAAATTTTCTAAAGATATAAGATAAGTAACGAGGAAGCTGAGTCAGGAATGGAATGGGAAAGCTAAACTGAAACATTTCCCAAAATGAAATGTGAAATGTAACTGTGGAGGTAAGAGTGTTCATGAAATGTTAAACTGCAATTTTTACTACCCCATCGGTCCGTGGTGTTCAAGCGCCAAAGTCAGTCAGAGCAACGGGAAGTGAGACATTTCACTCCTCTGAGCTATGAAACTTGGTAAAAGTCATTTTGTACAAATCAACTCTGGTCTGTATCGAGCAGTATATAAATAATAAAATGAAGTAAAGGTCACACTTTATTTGGATAGTCCAATACTAATACTCAACTATCAAGTGACTATAATGTGTCACTAAACAGTCTACAGAGTTTCAGGTCATACTCACAATAGTGTGAAAAGTAGTTGGGGGAGGGTTAATCCTGGGGTCAGGCTAAGGACAGGTTCACAGCTACATAGTCTGTAGAGATGCAGCAAATAGGTAAGTGACACTTTGTTGAACATCTACTTTTTTTCATCTGATAGTTAGTAGATAGCGTATCACTACTGGATTATCCCAAAAAAAGTGCTACCAAAGTAAAAGTTGTAACACTTGTGAAAATGTAACTTTAACTGTAAATCTAAGCAGTGCCTCTGTGTATGCAATATGCCATAAGCTAACGTTGCTAACATTAACTAGGTAGGCAGGTAGTCTAACGTTACTGTTATCTACATAGAGGAGATGAAGGCAGCTATGGACTATGGACACAAATGCACCGTGGGACTGTACAGACTGTATAGAATCTGGAGTTACCACAGTAGCAAGAGTGTCAAGTGAATGTAAAACTTAAGTCTTTCCCAAAATGATAAATGCAACTACGGTGGCTAGAGTTGAACTGAAATATTTTTCTGAAAAGAAATAGCAACTGTGGTGAAAAGGTAGGAAAGACAAGGACACCTTGGAAAGGCGTCCCTGCTGGGTCTCAGACATCCCACCTGCCTGCCAGGTGATGTGTCTTGAGTCCTGAGAGGCAGCTGTACCACCACCAGCACAATGCCACGCCTTTGGGCAGCACAAGAGACTTTTATTCATCTACACACTCCAGACAAGCCACTCAAGAAAGTAAAAAAAAGTATGCGGCCATTAAAAACTGGTCAGTTCTCAGTTCCTGCCCTCTTCAGAATGTTTTCAAGGAGTCCAAACCAAGCGCATGATTTTTGTTACGGCCTTTGGTTGAGATCTCTTATGAACCTGGAAACAAAGGCGCAATACAGTAACCGGTTTGCTACTTTCCTCCCCCCTTTCCACAATACCTCTCAGAACGGTCTCATAATTAGCATCATAATACCGCTTTGTAATTGACGTAAATAAGGATATGAGGAGAAAACCAAGTGCCCAAGGGAATGGTTTTGTGTTTAGCTGGACCTGATGCAGTGGATGTGTCTTGTTAATCAGATGTGAGTACATGGCTGAAGAGCAGGGACCCTCTGCTAATTGGCAGTGTTTGTCTGCTGGTGGCTGTGCTCCTTCAAGGACCCGGCAGCCTCCCATTGGTATTCACTCCGGGTATTGCTTGGTGCTCCCAGTAGTGACGCCATACCATTAGGGAGAGGAACCCAGGACCCTTCCATTTCCTTAACAAGGGGGACTTTCTCTTAGCGCTGAGCTGGACGTGGCCCCCTCAACCACATGTCAAACGTCCCAAGAGCACACTGTTTGCAGAGCAGATACCTCTGGAAATGTTTGCAGCCAACATACTGAAATGCTACAAACCCACCTGAATTGGCTGAGCTGCAATAAAAGCTGTAATTGTCTGATGCCATCGTTTTGTAATGCGGCATCAGTGGTTTTCATCGTTGTAATTGATTTAATCTGTTTTGATCTATAAATGGAAACTGGGTACCATAGATATGGCAGCCCTTTGAAAGATTTGGCTCCGCAATCAATCTTAACAGAAAAGGAGACATATTGTCAGATTTCAGTTAATTATTGATATTAATCATTTTATCTTATCAGTTTAATTGGAGTGAGATTTAGTCAGCTTCAAAAAGGGCTTTAAAGTATCTGTGATATGGTGCAACATTAAATACTTGGAATTGCAAATCTGATAGATGTGCAGATGCAGTGTGAATTAATTGCTAAAGCAGTAGGGAGCAGAACAATAACACAATCAGAAGGTGTATATAAATGGATGGAAATAGCTCACATCTCAGTTCCAAACAAGAGTACAAAGCAATTGCATAATCTAAAAGCAGAAAATTGAAGCTCATTTGATATTCACTGTAGCGCTGCTTCTGACAGTCCGTGAAATCTGCTCTAATTTTTCATTCCTGATGTCTGCATTGTTCTACCACAACCATTGCCAACAAACCCTGTTCTTAAAGTGAAAAAAACAACCTAAAACACAATCGCTACACAGCGTGTTATTGTTATAGTCTTAGAAAGTTTGATCACATTTTCTGAACATGATCAGTTCTGCTCCAAAGCAAGAAACAAGATGCTAGACAGAAAGACAGACAGACAGATAGATATATAGACAGACAGATAGATAGACAGAAAGACAGACAGACAGATAGACAGACAGACAGATAGATATATAGACAGACAGACAGACAGACAGACAGATAGATAGATAGATAGACAGACAGACAGACAGACAGACAGAGAGATTCAGCTCCAGTATTTGCTTCCAGCTTCAGAAGTAATTTTGTGTTCATTAGTTCATATTTGCACGGTTTAATCTTTAAACATATACTTTGTTCTTCTTGTTCTGTATTGGAATGTTTCACAATAAAACTCATTTCAGAAATCCAATTTCATATTCCACATTCAAATTCAGGAAATGACAATATTCCCTAACCTTTGACTTTTATCACCCGAAATTATGTCACCCAAGAGATCACAAATACCCCAAGAGTTTTACTTAAAGTTCAAGAACAGCTTTCACTGAAACATTATCAATTCTTGACCTTAAGATTGCTATTAATATGTATATTTTGAAATTGAAGCTCAGTTTTGAGCCCCTTTCATAAAGGTCAGTGCTTCTATGAAAATGAAGAGACGTTTGCGCTGTGAAGAGGAAAAACATGCTCTCTTTCTGATGAAATCTAGTGGATAAATGTTAGTAGTTGTTTTCTTACCTGTTGAGTTCAATCAATTCAAACTTCAGATATAAAAACACTTAGCATGAGCATTAGAGCATGTGTGTTTGTAGTCCCGTGCAGCCCACTGGCTAGAGCATGGCACCAACACTGTCTGGGGTTCAATCACCACCCATGTTCACCAATGCTAAAAATATAGGCAATCATGGAACTGTAACGCACTTTGAATAGAAACATCCTCCAAATGGCACAGATTTTTATATTTTAGAAGCATGCCCAATTCATCCAATTAAAGCCGCACTAGGGGAGTTTTCATGTAAAAAAAGACCCATCTTATCAGCCTAAATCACAAAGTGGGGCTGCAACAGTGTAGAGCTTCCAATCCCCCCTAATTGAGATAGATTAGCCCTATTTGCCCACATGATCTTCTGCCGTTGGATACGGTCATTGGTGCGAAAAAGGCAAATCGAAACTTGGGAACAAAACACAGTGTCTCCAAAACAGCAGCAAGCGAGTGCTCTGTCCAGAGAAAGCTGGACTCAACGTTAGATCTGTTGCTTCTCTCCTCCCTTTGGGTTCCTTGGGTATAAAGCATCACAGAGCAGCCGGGTTGGTAAACATGAGCGTGCTGCGTGAAGTTTACTGGCGTCACATTACATTATTTCTGAAGTCTGCAAAATTCAAACACCTCTCGCTGCCATTCATTAACACATTAGCAGCAATTTTGGTTTAAATTTCAAATTGACTGAAAATGAAACTGAACTGAGACCGACTCTGGTTTTCATCATCAGATCCGCTGCTCATATTGTATGTAACAGAAAAATGATTCTTGTTCTTTGTGATCAAGTATTTTCATCCCTCAGGTCATGTAGCGCACCACATGCTCTGTTGGGGTTTTCACCTCTGCACCACTGGCTCATCATTCTGTCATGCAGTATGGGAGCTGTCAACTGTGACACCCCTTACTAGTGGGCTGTCAGGGATGGATGGTACAGCCTACACAAGTGCCTGTTCACATAACCGAGGGTTCTACTCTGCAGCCATGTTAGGCTAATGGAATGAAGTCGGGTGCTGCACGGGAGAGGTTTGAGCCGCCAAGCAGGCGCTCCTTAGATGGGCTGATAATAGGATTAGATCTGAGTTTATGAGTGATGTTGTACTGCCCCTGCAGTTCTGGGGTCCCACCACTACACACACACATTTGTACTGCAATACTTCCCTTCATTAACTACATTCGTTCCCTAATCCCTATCCCTAACAATATTATCCCTTACCCTAACCTAACCCTAATCCTAATTATCACCCTAAACCCATGTCCTAACCCTAAATTAACGATTAACGATGTGAGTACAGGCAAAATGGAGACACACACACACGCTCACGCATGTCCATATGCATGCACGCCTATGCGCACACACATACACACAATCAATCCAATTCTGCGTGTAATGTTTGTGTGTCCATGTTTGCTTCAAAATAAAAAGCAGGACAAAAGCAACAGGAAGGCTAGAGGGCTGAGCTTTACTGTTCCCCGGCCTCACGCAGTACATCAGCAGATCATGTCGAACTGAGCTGTTATGATATCCTGTGTAGATGCACGGATAATTCTGATCCCCATGTCAAATAGTTTTGTACACCAGGAGCGATAATGTAATGTCTGCAGATTCTTTCATCAGTCGTATCCTGGAATATGTGTCAGGGATGCAGCAGAGTTGTGTAATGAGTCTACGCCACTATGTATGCACACATCTCAACTGTCCTGAGATCGCACACTTATTTTGTTTCAAGCTTTGTAGATCATTTCTCACTCTTTCCTCTCTCTCCCGTCTTCCTCTCTCCCCATCATTTTCGCTACAGGTATTTTAATGCAAAACCCAGCTGAGATCAATCACACCTGATAAACCAGGTCCATACAGCAGAAAGTCTCAAAGGAGCAAGGGAGATCTTATATTTAAAACATTATTATACATAATGCACATGGATCATACATTTTTAAACCTTCACTCCTGATACACTGCTACGGTACTGTGCAGCGATGTGCTCTCCATGCAGAGCTGCTGGGTGCTGCTTCTAGATTTTGTGCTTCACACACATTGTGTCAGAATAATAAGCATCGATACACAAAGAGAAAAAGAGAGAGATGAAGGGAAGACAATAAACAATTTGACATCTCTGGGGCGCTACTGGGAGCAGTCTCCTTGTCTTTGGTTTGCATTGCCATTCCCATTATGACTGAGCTCAAAGAGCAGCTTGGCTCAGGGTGGAGAAGGGAAAAATAAGAGAGAGAAAACTCACAGACCCTGAGGGTAAGATGATGATTTAAAGGGAAGAAAGAAAGAATAATAGCCTTTGATGTGAAAAATAAAAGCAACCGATTCACAGCTTTGATGGGCGGATGTCAGGAAACAGCAGTCTAATTGGTGTTGTAATCTCCCAGGAAGCAAGGGGCGAAGGAGAGGCTGAGGCTTTGCACCCCACAACCAGTGTTTGGACGGATGATGGGGTACTTAAGTACGAGGCTATGTACCAAACATTTAGCACTTCCACATACCCATAGGCAAGGTTGGAGGGTTTTGGATTACATACAAGGGGCTTACAGGAGTCTGAGAAGAAAAAAAATAACGGAAATCAGTAACAGTTAAAAAAAACACAGTAATCAGATTACACAATTACTTGTGTGAAACACAAAAAGGTACATTAAATACCCATAATCACAACAAAATAAAGTTCTTAAGACCATTATGGCTTTTACTCAGCGGTTACCAACGCGTCTGTGCAGCCCAAAAGGTTTGCTCCAAAGCAGTGTACATACATAAGAATAAAAAAGGGCAAACAAGAAATATCATTGACTTGCTCCCTGGTTACCACCAAATATGGTGTAGCAACCATATCTGGTGCAGGTAACCGTGCTTTATGGGTATGAACAGCACTACTGGAACATGTCTTTGGCCAGTAAACCTGCTTGGCTACCTAACTACAAACCTAACTACAATGGCTGCAAGTACCAAACTACAATCCGCATTCACTTCCATTCTCTTATCTCTAATACACCATTTTTAGCTAGCTACAGGATTGACTATGCTCATGGTGTGTTTTCTGTGGATTGTGAGATGTTGATTTGCACTCACACGCGTTGCCTTTGTTCTTTTGTTGAAATTATTCTTTGGTAATTACTCTCAAACTGTAATTACTCTCAACTCAACACCAACCATCTGTATAGGGCACGATGCACATCCTGGATTGAAGGCTTACCACGCTACCAGGACTCTATATCTGTTGTTGGATGCATCTTCAAAAAGTTTCAGGGGCCCAAGGGTCATAAACTCACAAATCTCATAAATAACCATGTAACCGTTCAATTCCAATAAGAAAAACACCGACATTTGAGTTACATAAGTAATATTCCAATATTCCAGTATTTTCTCTTCTTATACTACTGCATATTAGGCTACAGTAGAAGAAGAAGGCTCTTCGTCTCTCAGTAACAACTCAATTCCAGTCCAGCATTAGCTGAGGGGATTTGAGAGTTGTGAATTCTTTGCAATGTATTTTGTTATTTTGTGTGTGTGTGTGGCTAGGTGGGTTGATTGGTGAAGGCCCCAAGCAAATCACCAGTGAGGGGGTTTTCTGATGGTCTTACAGCGTTATGTGCCGTCCTGTCCGGCATTATTCCTGGTCGTCATCTTGATTTCACAACAGGCTAGCTTGTATTTACTTTTCCACGATCCCACTTTTATGATCAGCTGAATTATTTACTATTCAGACTATTCATATGAAATATGCAACTCAGCCACACACTCACCGGCTGCTGAAATATTGATTTCTAGCTTTTGCAAACAGCAATATAAAACAACAGCATCAGCTCAGCATCCAATCTCAGCAAACAGGATGAGCTGGCAGAACTGGCCCTCGATGACGACAAAAGGAGCTCTGCAGATTTTTCTTACTCTGCAACAATGGAGATATCCATAGTAATTAAGTGTGTCCAGTAAAAACACTGATAAGACAGTAATGAAATAAGCCATGTTACTAGTGAGGCCTTAGACTCTGGGAGCTGAGAGAGCCATTGTAATTGAGGAGCAGTTGCGTTATCCCAAGTGGCATTAAAATTTCATCACCCCCGCACATTTCCATGAATGGCATTATTCAAATTATGCTAAATCACATCAGCTTGCCTGCTTGGCAATGCAACGTTGGCCGAGACAATGACTGAGGCAAGATTCCCAAAGTCTAGAATGGGGCCTGCATGTCATTTAAGATGCTTCATATTCTGAACAGATGCTGAAATGCTACTGAGTATTGGCCCTGGGCCTCTGTGTATTTGGAACAGTGAGAAATAAGGATTCTGAAACATTAGAGACAAACCTCAGCTTTATTCAATCAATTACAGCACATGTGGTTTAGAAACACAGATAAACAGTATAAAGCGAACAAAGTTGGGGGGCGGCTAGGCCTACAATGCCAGAAATGGCTGCATCCACAGGGATTTGTTTTCTGCCTGGCACATATTTCTATTATACATAAATATTGTACAGATAGAGGAATATGTATCTATTGTCTGGGCCGTTTGTACTCATTACTGTTGGTTGCTTCTAATGTTGGCAATCTAGGTAGTTAAACTTTTCAATTTCAATTAAGCAATGCAAAAAGTAAATGTACACTGGACAACGACGGCAAGGACAGCACTCACACTGCCAATCATTTAACTGCACGCTGTGAGTCAAATAATTGCACACACACAAAACAAGTCTAACACAACTTGACACTGATTTGTTATTACACCTAACTCGGATGGCAGTGAAATATTCATCAGGTGGAGGGACTGTCTACTCCCATGCCCATAATAAGTCACCGGCTAACCAGTGAGGGTTGCTTGTCTTAACCCAGGCCATGGGAACATCATTATGATTATAGTAGAGTGATTTCATGATACCTGCCTGTTAATAATACATGATAAATAGCTGAGTGAAGGAAACAAAGCAGTGTGTAATATTAGGTGACCCGTGTTATTAGTGCTGAGAGGAACCATTAGCGAGTTGCCTTAACCTGATTTAATGAGGTCTCCCTGCTCTGGGAGAGAAAAGGACGATTGGTGCATACGATAAAGGAGGAACAGGAGTCAGGGAAAATGGAGAACACACACAGAGGCGTGCGGTCGCGAAGTCTCTACTGCTTACTGGTGTTCCTCTCTATTAAAGGAATGCTTTATCTCTTTGTGCCCGCTGCTTATTTTCCATGGTTCTCTCTAGCGACGACCAAATCTATATAAGTAATTTATATATGAAGAGTTTCATTCAGAAACTCTTTGACAAAATAATTAGAGTAGAAAAAAATCACATCACTTTATAATTTTCTTGATTTTTATTTATCCAGCGAAAGTTGACTGCACATGCATGCTCTTTTTCAGCAACGCCCGGCTTCACATGAGTTCACAACTGGGAGCTGCCCACTACAACCAGTCTTCCAGATCCAGTGGATCCACTGGAGAAGTTGGCAGTTAAGTGCCTTGCTCATGGACACCTTGATGGTATTTCACTTTTTCCAATCCAGATTTTCCCAGCTGCTCATAACTGGCAACCTTCTGCTTCTCCTCTAACCTCGCTGCTGTCTTCAGTACATTGCTTATAAAATAGTGACATTTGAGAATCAAATGCATTTATACGTTTAAAGACAATGTGCAATAATCATCAGGTAATTGTTTTCCAAAATGAATATGAGAGACAGACATGAGAGGTGCCTGGCAGGCTGCATGGTCAGTAGATGGCTCCGATGATCTCATGTATGTGCATAGGGTGTGTGTGGGCGTGTAGTTATGGGTGTGTATTGCAGTCCCACCAGGATTTCGCTGAGTTTTTTTCTGATTATTGCGGCCAAAAAATGATTGAATTTACAGCGGCTTTTATCAAAAATTGTGATGCAATTTGCAATATTTTTCGTGTTATCTTGTGGTAAAACAGCAGGAATGGATAAAAATTTGAAACATTGTAAACTGCCCACAGGTGTGTCAGTGCTGCCAGTTTGACAGAGAGAAAAGGAGAGAGAGAGGTCCGGACAGGAGAACACACATCTAATTAATTGTTTCTTCTGTTAAATGTTGCACCATCAGATCAAGGCAAATTCCTTGTATGTGTAAACTTACTTGGCAATAAACCCCCATTCTGATTCTGATTAGTTACTGGCAGCAAATCAACTTCACCAATTTATAAAATGATTAGGCTACACCGCGGCGCGGCGCGTCCAACTGGCCCACAGACCCACCTGCCCACTGGGATTCATCCCAGTTGTCCCAATTGGCCACTCCGGCATTGTACTCATGTGTAACCATATCAAAGGCTCAGGATAACAAGAAAGCAAATGGTGCAAATTGCATATTTAAATGAAAAAAATACAACCTCCCAAACATGTAGGAGAGTTACTGTAACATGTAGAAGTGTTACTGTAACATGTAGAAGAGTTAATGTAACATGTAGGAGAGTTAATGTAACATGTAGAAGTGTTAATGTAACATGTAGAAGAGTTAATGTAACATGTAGAAGAGTTAATGTAACATGTAGGAGTGTTAATGTAACATGTAGAAGAGTTAATGTAACATGTAGAAGTGTTAATGTAACATGTAGGAGAGTTAATGTACAGATGTAGAAGTGTTAATGTAACATGTAGAAGTGTTAATGTAACATGTAGGAGTGTTAAACATGTAGAAGTGTTAATGTAACATGTAGGAGAGTTAATGTAACATGTAGAAGAGTTAATGTAACATGTAGAAGTGTTAATGTAACATGTAGGAGAGTTAATGTAACATGTAGGAGAGTAACATGTAGAAGTGTTAATGTAACATGTAGGAGAGTTAATGTAACATGTAGAAGTGTTAATGTA
>OOFE01028119.1:0-28235 GCA_900323365.1 Monocentris japonica
ACAGATGACTGGCTGATAAATTCACACTCATTCCAGCAGCTGTCTGGGAGAGTAAAGTGCCTGTATCTCTACACATGGCTGCCCTCCTGTTCCTGCATCACAACATACTGAATGAAACAGTCAGAGGGAAATACAGACCTTCAAAAGTCTGTGCGCTCTCTTAGGGGATGTACAATCTGGCATGAAGTGTCTGGCATGAAGACTATCAACCGCACTCAAAATGCAAAACAGCACCAAAGCCAGCCAAAGTTGACGAAATCAGGAAATATTATCAAACCAGCTCCTCCATCAGAAGGTAGGAAACGCGTACCTTTGAATCAAGTTCTCCCTCTCTTTGAACTGTTCCCTCTTGTTTTCACATCAAAAGACATGAAAGGGGCAGCGGAAAGCAGGACAGCCAGCCCCCAATTCCTCTCCCCTGAGTCGCAGCCTTGTCCTTTCAAGGAACAACCAGCACGATAGACAGTCATTAACAATGAAACTTTCTCTCTCTCCTTCTCTGATTCTCTCTTTTTACTGCTACGTCTCCATCTCCTGCTCAGTCATTAGACCCTGATCCTCATGATGAAATGCTGTTTCAAGATGTTCACAAGTAAAGGGCCTCTGTCTTAGGGCATAATTAGTGCTGTGCCATTTTTCATGGACCCTCTGCATAGCGTGGCTTCAAAATTTTCATGGCCACTAATTTGACTGTCTTTTTACCAAAGACAAGCTCTCATAGAAGAAGGAAAAAAATGCTGTTCCACTAAAAACACGCTCTCTTCTTTTCTTCTGTCAAAATACAATGAGGTTTGTGTCATTTTCTGATGTATAATCGTCACGTGTTTTTCTCCTTTTTTGTCTAAAGTTTGAGAAGAGTATCAGTATTTTTATATTTGGAAAGAAATAATACTAGTTAACCATGATGGATTATCAACCTATCTAGGGTGTTTCCCTGCCCAATGCATGCTGGGAAAGACTCCAACACCCCCAACAGCAATAAGCAGGTAAAAACACTGAATGAATGAATGAATAATAATAATAACTAGTTACATTTGTGAGAATTACAAAGTATTTCAGAATTGAACAGTAACCTCAGTGCAACATACAGTGGAAAAAAAAATATGAAAAATGCAGAGATGAACTGACTGGGATGGCCAGCCAATGAGCAGAAACAGACACAACAAACAGTGCCAGATGAACAGCAGATAGCAAAGGAAAGTGTACCTGTCATAGTTTCAGCAGCTCCTGTTGCAGCACAGACAAGAACAAAGGGAGAAAAGAAGAAAACAGACAGGTTGTAAGCAGAAAGAATGCAAGCAGAGAGCCATATTCCATTGATGACAACCAGTTATTTATAATTTCTAATTGTTGAAATTCATTCAATTCAACCTCCCTCAGGTTACAATATATGCTATTTGTGCAATTCTCCACTAACTAAAAACTAAAATAACTCCCTCATATGTATCAGCTGAGGAAAAATATGAAACAAAAAACAAAATTGTCCAAGTCATCCCTTTTATTTTTCTAAAAGTGTGTACAGATAAGCAACAAAAAGAGACATTTTCCAACTGTTTCTCCGGTGGGTGTCATATTAATATGGAAGAGCACAGGGGATATTTGGACTTTGTTTTCTCTCCATCTCTCTGTTTGAGATTCCACACACCCAGCCCTGTGCTGGAGCAGCCACTGCCTGGAGACACTCCCCTGGGATCCTCGGTGTATACTGGAGAAGAGCGCACCCATTCGGAACGGTGCCCACCCAGACTGGCATCTCACAGGGCATGGGAGACTGGCATGTTCCCAAGTCCCCGCAGCAGCGCTCTGGGCCTATACCCTTGGGAGGTTTCCATCATTCATTGTCTGCAATTCCTAAACACCCCGCCCTCCCCCACACCCGCACCTTCTGCTACACATCCATATCGACATTTTTATTCTCACACACCATCTTTTATTATGTTAACATTTAACACAGACTTTACTCTCCTCTGGCTGTGAGCAATGTGAGCTTCGGTGTCTAGTGTCTGTCGAAGTGACTGGTTGTCTCAGTTGTCATTGCCAGTGTAATAAGGGTGTGAGGTGTGACACGTGTCCTTGTTATGCTCCTTTGTGCATTCTCAATGTGTCAGCAATTCCCACAGGACAAAAAGTACACAGCTCGTCACTGCATTAAAACGTCAGGTCTAAATTAAAATATTATCTTTACTCTGAGATTACTCAATATGACGAGGCTTTTCATTATTATTTGTGAGGCAATTCTGCTTCAATTGAGAGCAATTTGAGCGGGAGGGGACCACGAGAGATACAGATCAATAGCCAGATTCAAATTTGAGCTTGAATGAGCACATGCTGTGTGTCCCAGTCCAACGAGCCCCCAGGACACCCATAATGAGGCTTTTGAGCTGCTTTAATTGCCAGGTAATTTAATGTTGTAGCAACATCAAGTAAATCACAAATACCTGCTCCCATTTTATATTATTTTGTTAAGAAAAACACAGTTTAACACAGAAACACACAGTGTTATGATAGTGGGGCTTCTCCGCGTGTTATCTTGTCAACAAAGACCTATATCCTAACAGAGAGAGTTGTGATATAGTGTAGTGACACCTTCCCTAACCCTTCAGTATGATCCACTTCCTGCTGGTGGCCTCAGAAGGGGCTATAAATAGCTTTGTGATGGTATGTCTGCTGTGCTCCCCTTCTCTCCTCTGTACCTGCAGCACATTAGGTAGGAGTTATGAGGTGCCAGCTCGCTTGTGATTAGATGTCATGGCTGTCGCTCTGCTTAGACAGCACTGATAGACAGATTTCTGGGGAAATGCGTGTGATGCCATTCGTGCGAGTGCGGCCATTGCACAAATCTGTCAATCACGTAGGATGAGACCAGGCAGGCCAACCGTCCTCCAAATAAAGTCTGTCCTTGTCTCTTCACCTCCTCTCCTTTTCATCCCCATCTCATCCTCATGTTCCACAGAATGAGCAGGATTATTCTCAGTAAGATAAAAGTGGAACATTTCCACTTTCCACCCACAGTAATGCTGCATTTGCTGTCAGAAATGTCTCCATTGTGAAGATTTGAAATGGCAGATTCTTGTACAGCATTATGTAGTATAAGAAATGAGGCTCTAAGTCCTCTGGTATTCAGACACACACACATCTGTGTTCGGCCCATTGTCACCCCAAATGAATTCAAAATAACCCACACTGTGTTTTAGTCACTGAGGCAAAGTGAGATCTCAGGAGACCCATGTCTATATACCAAGAATGGCACACAGCCTCTTTCACTCCCTTGCTCTCTCTCTCTCTCTCTCTCTCTCTACTGCTCCGTAAAAGCAGTGGGGTAACACTAATGAGGCAACATTTCTTCTTAGTACGAGTGTGATGTCTTTGAATTAATATTTTTCCTTTCAGGTAAAACATTCCCTTGCTTATTTATGCTCATGATCTGCAGCTTGTTGCATGTCAACCAAGTGTGTGATTCCACTGCACAAGAGGACTTAGCAGAGTTGGATGTTGGAACATTGTGTAGCTTTCCATTGAGAGCCACATTGGCTACCTTTGTGTGTGTGTGTGTGTGTGTGTGTGCTTGCACATGTGTGTCTGTGCATGCATGGGTATGTGTGTGTATGTGTGGAGGGCAGCTGTCTGACTGTGTGTAGCCCACTGTGTTTTCATTTAATTAAAAGGATCAGAGGAGGGCTACAGACTTTTCTCTTCAAGGAAATCTGATGGAGAGCTCCTGCAGAGGAGCCCCAACAAACCCAGATCGACTTTTGTGGTCATTTTCAGGACAGCGAGCAATCAAAGTGTTTAAACTCTCCCGACAAAAAACACTGTCTGGCACCTTAAAGGAGGCCTTTGATGTCAGGCACGCCCATTTGTAATCCATAATTATAAAGATAGTTTACTTGTGCATATGACTACCAGGCGTGGTTGCTTTTATTGCAATAGACTGTCATTTATACACCCACTTTTGTTATACTGTAATAAATACAACTTTGCACATTATAGTAGTAATTAGTTACATTGTATTAAAACGGTTGACCTGGTTGCTTTATTCTCAGCTCTCAGCTCTATCTTAATCCAGGCCAGCCTGTCAGTGAGATATTAGAAAACACACCTGTTAACACTACTGGGAATCTTCAGATGAATTCCTCCCCAGAGTCGACTGAAACATGCTAATCAGGGAAGCTTACAGGCAATGCCAAGCATGTTCCTGCTCGATAAACTGGAGTAAAAGGGGATTTTGTATATATCCCCATAGAGGTGGTTAATTGCTCACTATTGATGGGATATACTATGTAAATGGCTGATCTAGGACCTGAATGTCAATGTTGTGCTTTCATGGCACCCAGGAGGACACATGTATCTGAAAACAGCTTTTGGTTATGGAGATTAATGCGATAATCCTTGGGAAATGCTAGCATACAAAGACAGACATATTGGATTTGGTGCCCTGTTTACAAATTACTGTAGTTACACCAAGGGAATCTACGATCTCACAGAAATAACAATGGGTGCACTTAGGTTTTTAGGAATAAAGAGCTAAAATTAAGAAATTTCAGCACCAATGGGAATAAAGAGCTAAAATTAAGAAATTTCAGCACCATTGATGTTTATGAAAACTGAATACAAGGTGTGTAATCTCTCAGGTGTAAGAGACTGTTTCTTGTCACTCAGAAACACAACAAAATGCCTTCGCAACTGACAAAAAAAAAAGCAGCAAACAGCAGCAGGCTGCTTTAATGACAACTTTGTACAGCTCAGGTAGTGTTTGTCTCTCACAGTCGTGTCAAGGAAAAAAGAGAGCACTAACATGTTTCTGACTAGATGCCAGGCTGCTGTTCCACACAGCCACACATGACAGACACAAAGCTGTTGCACTGTAGCTCTCCCAGTCACACAAATAAATGGCATCAAAATGCAAAAAGAAAGCAAGGTAACTCAGTCACAGACGCTTTATATCACCATGACACTTCTCTCACCGAGTAATCTGACATAATGAAAAAACAACTACTCTACTATGTGTAAGGCAGCATGTCTCTGGTCAACATAATAATCAGAGTCAGGAGCAGCAATATAATAACGTGCCATTAAGTCATACTGATTATGACAAATGCAGTAACTTCAAAGGTCTATAAATCACCAAGCAGCTACATTTGTTGTGAGGTGCAAAGTTTTCCTGTTCCTGCTAGGCGAGCTCATCCGCTGTGTTACGTTAACAGGATGGACTTAAGTTGCAGCGTGTTCCAAACCCATAGCAGGCAGCAGAGACAGATCTTTGGTAAAGCTTAACCTCTGGCGGTGAAGCACATCACATCTTCAGATCGTCTATTTCAGTGACACCGCATCTTTTGTCTTTCTCCTCAGAGGCAGCAGGCACTGTGCAGCCTCTATTCAGCCCAGTCTCAGGTGTAAAGAAAGTCGCAGCAGGAGCGTGTTTGTTACCACAGGAGAGCAACCAAAGCTCTGATTCAACACACAGCTCTGCCCGGATCAAAACGTACGCAGAACTTTTCAAATCAAAGCCTCAAAAGTCTTGTGGGATAATCATGCTATTTTCTCCTCTCGTTTTGGAGCCATTGCGATGCTTCACCTGTGTTTTGGTGCCTTGCCAGGAGAACTCACGTGAGCAATGTTCATAAGAGGAGTGGTATGTTTGTGTGTGTTGTGCGTGCATGGTTGTTTGCCTGTCTGCCAGTGTCCATGCATACTGTATATCTGCTTACTCACTATGAATGTGTGTACATGTGCACATGCGTTTGTGTGCGTGTGTGTGTGTGTGTGTGTGTTTGTGTGAGGGGTAATTAGGACATTAGGAGAAGCTTCTGACAGGCTTGTCATCGCCACAGCCTGCCCAGTGGAAAGGAGGTGGTCAGAGGGGTAAGTGGGGGGTCCAGAGGGGTCAAGAGACAGCTGCTGCACCAACACTCACTGTCTGGAAGCTCTCAGAGAATATTAAACCACTGGGGCCTCAGCCAAGATGCTCCCTCATTTACAGAAAACACAATGCCTTTTCAGAGGGAGATAGCTACTAATTTATGCTGCTGAACTGTTATAGAAATCCTATTGTATCTACTCTGAAACACAACAGCATGTGCATGAAAAGACCATAATAAATGATGATGGCATCGAGGTAATTGAGCAATTTTGTAAATCACTAAATGTGAAATTCAATGATTGTTGTTCTCATTTTTCATTCAGAAAAAAAAAGATAAATCTGTGTGGTCTTACACATGCATCTATGCATCTGGCTCCAGCAGAGAGGCTTTATTACAGCATGAGACATATTAAATACAGCGCCCATGGCTGATGACCTTGCTGATGACATATCATTAATTGTATAGATGGATTATTATCATCACAACAATAACATGGCTGCTTTTCTTCTCCACTCTCTGCAACACCTGGGCCCATTCTCTCTCTGCCTCTGCTCATATACTCATAATCACATCTATCAGCCCAAAACGTTAACTGCATCCGGGGACAATAAACACGTCCATTTGTTTGCAGTTGTAATGCCTTTTGTGTGCCTCAATCAGACACCTGTCTCACACACACACCTGCTACCTCATTGCTAAGAGAAAAGGCAGAGGGAAGGCCTTTTGTTTCCTCACAGAGTTTATAATCAGCACGTTGTTTCCAATCTTCTTCCACCATTTTTCAATTTCCCATTTCCCTTTTCTCAGTCAAATCACTGCTATCAATCAGGTGTGTGTTCAAGGGAGGGAGGGAGAGAGAGAGAGAAAGAGAGAGAGAGAGAAGGGAGAGGTGGGGGAAGTTCCTTGATGGAACCATCTCCAGCCCTAGGGCCCATTAGTCAGAGATTGCAGGAGGAAAATGTGTGTGTGCGTGTATGAGCAAAATGAATACTGGTACAGTGTGTCTGTCAATATAAGGCCATTTAACATCCCCCATTCCTACCAAGTGATGCACAATGTACACAGCTGACATTACCCTCTCAATTTGAGTTCCTCTAAATGGATACTCAACCCAGTAAGTTCTATTATATTTTGCCCTTTACCGCCACGCTGGTTGCTGATATCGAGACAGAAGATGACCTGTAACATTGCAAAACAATTACTGTGCAACCATGATAACATCTTCTCCATATCGGCATGCCACGCTGTGAAAGCAACTCAGAGATGAATGCAGTTGATTGATATAGCAGTCAATACGAATGATACCATGACAGCTGTAAAGGCACTTGTTTTCTGAAATCATATTGATCTTTTGTGACGAGGAGCTTATACTGCATTGACATCTGAAGAGAGAAAACGGAGTTACTAGTTGTAACTCTAACACATCAGGCAGTATAACAGAAACAGTATTCTGTTAACATTCATGAGACAAATTAGTCAACAAATAGAAACAGTGATAAATCCAGATTATCGCCGAGGTTGCAATATGCTCAATGTTTTACAGAGTGTATTGATTAAAAGGGAGATCTATTTGAAGTGGACGTACAAAATGGCAACTATAGTAAATTTACAATGGCAGGATAATATATGGCTTTACTGCTTTCATTTATTCACAGCTTGACATTTCCTCCCTTCCACAGTGTGCTCTAACTGTGTGCCAATGGCCACATCATTTAGACTGGACCCACATGAATATTTAACATTAGTGCCTGGCTCGTAGCTTCCAGAAAATGAATTATTTTTAGTGGGCTTTGCAGAGGCACACTGAAAAACCCTCACTCTGGTGATGAATCGCTGGAGAGTTTATGTTGTATTAAGCAGGCAAAACAAATGGATATCAATCATTTGAAGCTGCCAGGCTTGCCAGCTATGCATCCCTTCCCCTTTCAGAGATTCTGTGGGTTTTCAGCAAGATCAGCTGCCAGAGCCTTGGGTGTGTAAAAAAAGGGTCAGCCTCGAGTTCACTGGTATTTGTTGTCAAGCCTTCTCTGAAAGAGGAAAACATGCTGGGGATGTGCTAGAGTAGGTTCATAGTGTTGACCACTATAGCTACAGCTTTAATTACATATAAATAATATGTACGATTTGTACAGTAAAGATTCAACTCACCACCCTTTACAACCCTTTTCAATTTAATTCTGCTATAACAAATGTGATAAGAATAAACTATTTTGGGAGAACAGAGGTCAAACATGATCTGATGCAGTTGCAAATAAATGGGACCTCCCGTGGAATTAAAAATGGAATTAAAAAGCTTCTTGCTCTTACAAAATGAAGAGGATTGAGATTAAACACAAGTGTGGATAAAGGAGGAGTACGTATGACTGATTAAATTAGATTTTCATGCTACCCCTACCTGCCTTGAGTAGTTTTATTTGATTGGCTACGTAATTACCTGAACATTGGTTAATTGCTAGTTAATTTACCTCTCATAGCCACCAAATAACTCTTAAGAAGTCTGCCAATCAGCAATTTAAAAATGCAGTTTACTTTTTTTGTCGTTTACTTCACAACGACACGCACATACAAATGCAGGCACATACTTACAGATCCACACACAAACAAGTGTCCAAATACAGGTGAGACATACGGGGTTTAAAGATTCTCAAATTACTTGACAGTTTCATTAAGACAGATTACTGTGACCCTGAAGTTTTAATCTTCTAGATAAAGTGAAGCTGTTTTTACAACCATCCTCAAGGATGCACTTCATTTCCAACAACATCCAACCTGAGATGAGATCTGGCTTCTCTCAAATACAATCTGAATTGCTTCAATTGATTAAACAGAAACTGGCAGGCTGAGCAGAGTAGAACCCGTCCACACAGCCACTGGCAACTGCGGACACAAGATTGAGGGTAAGATATCTCTGAGTGGCCTGGCACCTGAGTCGGAGAGATAGTCCTGCTTACTTGGGGAGGGGGTGGGGGTCAAACTAGAGACAGACTGGGTGGCTGTGCTTATGTTTCCCCTGCAGGTTGATATTTTATGGTTGTGCGATACGGTTCAGATGACATGACTGAGTTGGAGATGACAGAGTCAGCATGCAGGAGGCAAGAGTTCAGCAATTTATTACATTACATTACAGTCATTTAGCAGACGCTTAGCATCCAAAGTGTCCAGCCCGGACAGCTCAGTCAGTAGAGCATAAGACTCTCAGTCTCAGGGTTGTGGGTTCAATTGCCACATAGTATCAAGTACCTTTGTACGTCACTTTGGATAAAAGGGTCTGCTAAATGACTGTAATGTGATGTATTAGATGTGTGGTTGTCTGGAAAGGGGGGGGGTGAAAGTGAATCTGAGTTTGTTAGTAGGTGTTAATGTCAGAAATAGCTGTCTCTAAATGTGAAATGTGTTTGTGTGTGGGTGTGCACATATGTTTGTGTATGAGGTTGATGAGTGAGTGCTGCCTGCAACCTGAGCCCATTAAAAAGCAGAGGCACTGGGGGTACAGATGTGTCTCTCTCTGAGCCCAACATGAAACACAAGAAACAGCCTCTTTGATCATTACGTACCTGTCAGTCTGCCCTCCACAAGGATCACCCATTACTACTGCTGATGTGCTGCACTGACAGGCCAGAAACACACATGCATACCCCAAAAACAGCATCACCATTAGTCTAACCGGTGTCGTCATTCAATCCTGTCCCCAAGGAGATATAACCATGACGACCAGTAGTGTGAGCAATGAGCCAGGTTTGTTATTACTCTTTATTAGGATCCACATTAGCCGACGCCTCAGTGACTGCGAGTCTTGCTGGGGTCCACACTCACATTCATACCTATGGGCAATTTAGTCTCCAAACCTCCTGACTTGCGTGTTTTTCAAATGTGGGATGACACCAGAGTATGCAAACACGGCTTTGGTTTCTTCTTGCTGTGCTAACCACTGAGCAGCCGATAAGCCTGCTCATGTTACTTTGGTGAATTTGAAATTTACTGTTGGGTCAAAATTACTCCACTCCTATACATTCTTCTTATACAACGCCAAGAAATGCTATAAACAGCCCAACACAGTGTATGGAAACTTAAAGTCTCCGGTAAGCTTGCTGCGGAAACGAATTTCAGCAGGTTTGTACAGAAAAAAAGGACACGTTTGCGGAAAAAACGAAGTGCCGCATTGGCTTCGGGCTGCGCAGTGTGCACAGGCTTGCTGGCCAAACTAGTCAAATTCTTCGCACACCAAACCCCCAGTGCGCGACCATCTGCAATTGGTCTAAAATATCACAATCAGTTGTGCTGGCTTGTTCATTGCCATGCTAAAAATGTGTGTTCAACTCTTAGGATACCTGCACTTTTTACAACCGATCAGTTTCTAAATCCTCATATTCCCTCAGCTGGCTTTGTTGCTCTTTGACTGCAGCCACTGTTGCTGTTTCCCTCTGACTTTTTGTCACTGCTATTTCCGGTTTCCCTAGGTTACGGTTACCTCTTTAATCTTAATGTACCCCTGGCGTGGCGTGTAAACAAATGAGTAATACGAAGCTTCGGCGAGCACACACAAATTTGCATGTGGCGTCGTGTTCGACTGTGTTTCTATTTCAGGCAGGAAACAGCTAAGACACCTCTGTAACTTTGGCTACACATGGAGCGGCACCAGCATCGGCGCCATTAGTATGCAATGCACCGTGCGTCTCAAAATAATGTTTGCATTGCAGCGAATGTGTGTTTTTAGAGTAGGATACGAGGACACACACTGCTATGCATGATGTATATACTGACGCACTTTGAAGTCCATCAGAGAAACCGCATATGTCAAATCTCCTGATACAGACTTACATAATGTCATCTCCATCATGCTCACAGCACTCCCGGCATCACACCACCAACAGCATCAGATCTATCAGCACACCCCATCAAAGACTACTCACCTATCAAACAGACGCCAAGCCAAGCAGAGATGAAGAGACGGCCGGCTTCACACTCATTCACATGGGCTCATTTAATCTGTATAGCTCTAATGTATACTGTGTCTGTATCCACAACGTAACCGAACATATTAATATGCTCACATCGTACAAGGTTTGCTTGTCCTCTCCAAGCACTTTCAGCTGAGTACTGCTGCAGATAAAGATATGTATCTCTGCTTCTCCCTGCCTCTGTACAGTCAGAAGAACATTTAAGAGACAAAATATAATTTTCCTGACTCGATGATTTATAAATAATAAAGTTTTTCTTGTTAAGTCTACACAATAATGCCTTTGACTTATAGCCACAACCATAAAGGTTGGGGTGCACCATGGTATATTGCTCAACCTTTGTCACATATCATCTTTCTTCTGTCAATATTACAGGAGATGATGATCATGGAGGAACTAAGAAGAACAAGGCTGATAATTTAAGGCACAACATTGCTGACACCTTGTTAGATTAGAGACACCTCTCTCTCTAAATCAGTCCTTTATCTGCATGCTTAGCGCCATTACTTGCTTTGTGGGATACTACCCCCAGGGGTTTGTTGCCCACATAGTGACAGGACTGCCAAGTTGCAGACAAGCGCATGCACATGCGCACACACAGGCACGCACATGCACTCACACACTCGCGCGGGAGAGACAGGACAGAGAGAAAGATGGCTTGAATAAGACGATTACCAAGGGAAATTCAGGGAAATCTTTACAGAAAGAAGTCTGAAGCTTTAATATTCCTGTTGGCAGATCACACTGACACAGTGGTGGAAACTCCCCAGCAGTTGTGAATCACTATTCAGGAGTTTCCTGACCAAATTGAAATGCAAATTATTCTAACTCACGCCCGACAAAATACTGCCAGTACAGCAGGAGAAACTGCTGGGACAGTTTGATGGCCACAGAGATAGCATTTAAGGGCATTTTGCTTAAAACATACTGGCAAGAGTAAACATTGCAGGAAGTTCATGGTTGTGGATAAGGCACTGTTCACGTTGGTTAGACGAGAGGCTGGCGTTGGGATACTAGTGTAAATAGCCAGTTTTGTCAGTTTTCTGCACTCCTATTTGGATCCACTACAACCACAGAATCACCACCAACGTTTTCATAGCAGGGCTAGCAGACCGACTGAACTTGGCTCTACGTCCTCTTCCTGGCCTTACTGTTTTGAGCTATGAGCCAGCTTTATTCCTGGAAATAAAATGCCCCCACTATTCTTCACAGTTGATTTGAGTACAAGGTGAAAGGAAGCATAGTGCATAGTGCAATGGCACTAGAGCTCCTGATAACATATGGTAAAAGAAAGTCTGATCAACCTCATCGTCACAGGTCTGCCCTGACTGCACACCCACACTTTTACTTAGTGAGCTCAGTAACTTGGATTACCTGTGTCCAATGTACATAATTATTAGAATTTGGTATTTTCATTTTAATTCAACTTAGTATTTGTTGGTATTTGTTTTGGTACACACTTTTGCAAGAAATTATTTCTCTGTATCAATGCCTATTGCGTTCATCCCACACTAAAAATATTCTAAGGGCTTAAATCATTTCTTTAAATCAATCTCATTTTTCAAACTTGCTCAGTTGAAATAGTGCATCTCCGTGCTGTTGTATGAGGTGTAGAGTAACAGACTTGATTTTTTAATGAAATTACCAGAGTCAATTTCAACGATGCAAAATACCACACATGCAGCATGGCAATAACACAGGCCAGTGTAATGAGGTAAAATAAAGGCTAAATGAATCCAAATCAGAGGAGCCATGGGACTGGGGGAATGAGCACTGTGAACAATTAGGTAGCTCATCCAGCATACGAATCAGCCACTGGCACATTACACACATACTGTAAACCTCATTACTGCTGCAAAGCATACAATCAGTCAATCAAATTCAGTGACAGAGCACTGAGCTAGCTACGCCAGGATCAGTCTTTCAACTCTTTAACCCACTGCTATGCCCTGGTCTCTGAACGCAGACACAACAGCCTATACTGGCGCTCATCTCTTGTTCTAACAAGTCACGGTTCATTATGTGTAGGACTTTTCCCAGACTTTTTCAGTCTTTGATGGGTGCTGACTGTTGTGATGCTTTCATCCTCCAAAAAAATTGAATGCTGGAATGCAAACACCCATGGTTAAACATGAAAGGACTGAGATATTTTAAAACTGACATCACTTCAAAGGGATTGAACAGATTCAAAGGGTGTCACAGGAAGGAAATTCAAAAGCCGGCTAGTCACCTGTAATCCACTGCTAATACTTGTTCCCCACAACTGCATATTAACATTCACACCCAGGCCTGGTTGAATATATGGATGCACGGAAGCACAAAGATGTTTCATTAATATACTATTGAACACAGTTTCACTGCTGATGTGACACTGAACCTTAACAACAACAAGATGTACAACTGCAATAACTGTTCGAGTAGATATTGTGTAGTTGTAGCTACTTTGATTCAGCATGCCAAGCGGAAGGATCCTCCTGTTCAAGGCTTAGCTCAAGAATATATCAGCGTCATTATCCATCAGCAGCTGTCTCATAGTGACAACTACTCAGTTAACTGGCACCTACCTCAGTGTTTTTGCTGTTCCACTCAATGTCTCATTCTTTCATCACTTCAGCTCTTTGTCTTTGCCTCTAAATTCTTTGAATTTGTTGCCTCAGTAGGCTGTGTTGAAAGGTGTGTATTTAAAAAGTGAACCACTTTACCTCTAAATAAATTGGAGAAGGTATCTTCAAAGACTATTGACTGCAAGAGAGAAGTTAAAAAGTTTAAAAAGTATAAAAACAAACAAACAAAAAAAACAATTTAAATCCTTGATGCAGCACAATCAAACACAGTCCCATTCCCAGAACTCCTTTTGATCAGGGTGGTGGGAGATAAACCTGGTAGATTTTTGAAAGTGAAAATATTAGATATGAGATAATAACAAATCATGTTTGTGTCAATTTGATTGAACCGGAGGTAACCTTCTATTGTTTTGTTGAGTAATCTCAGGCATTAAGCGCCATGTTTGAGTGAAAGTGTACACAATGTATAATAAACACTATAATCATGTGCCAGTATACCCTTGGTATAGTTGCAGTGGAAAACAGAAACCCTCATTTGGCAGAACTCTAACAAGCTCATAAAGGAAAAATGAACTTCATCTTTAAGGTGCTCAAATTTCCATTTCCATTTGATTGCCCTCTCAAACGACTGTGTGTTAGTTTGGCACTGGGGCAAATAGAGTCCACTCCATAAAACAAATCTTTAAACCATTTTGTTTCTGGGCATCTGTGTTGTCCTAACCAAAAACCGATTGTTTGGACAGATAACACAGTGTGAGGATAGAGTGAGGCAAGCAGAGTAACTGAGGGAAAGATGACAACTTGATGATGCAACTGTAGTACCATAGCAAAAGTTTCTTTGTGGACTTAATGTAGAGGGCGAACATTTAAGATTCTATGTGATGCCCCCAAAAGCTGCGACCTTTTTGTCTTTTTATTTGATGTTTTTACCCAGCCTCTAAAATGCCCCCAGGCTGCAAGCAGATTTCTATACTGCACAAAGTGCAAGGACTTAATATTCACACTAGGGGCATTCAGGACATAGAGAACACCCAAACATCACCTTAAGCTTTCACTCAAAAGGAATTCAGTAAAATACTAATGCAAAATCTGTTTGCAAAATATTCACTATATTCCAATATTGTCCCCGTGTATTAAAGTAAAGAATTCCTGACTGATGAAAGGTGACAAATGAGAATTGTGTCGCACAAACACAGGAGGTATGAGTGACCGTCCTGCGGTTGAGGCTGCTCCACCTTAGTTGTTCCTGATGATGATGTATGTCTTTGTTGGCTAAAAAATAAAGCTGAGAACTGCTAAATCTCTCTACTCTGATTATTGCTGTCACTTTAGATTTATCATTATATGTGTGCAGATTTGGCAGTCAATTTCATAGCCTTAAACACAATCTCCCTGGGAAATGCTAAGGTCAAGAACAATCCATAAATAATCCCTAAGTCTGTGACTCTTCCACTAAGCGTTAGTCAAAGAGGATCAATAGGATGTTGTGATTCAAACACAAAAACCTATTCCTTTGCTTATCAGCAAAGCTCTCTCCCAGCACTTTCCGGTGATCAATTATTAAAATCAACTTCACATGGTTCCCACGTGTCAACAGTTTGGGGAAGTCAGATTTATTCTATAGGCTAAGACTATGGAAAGGTAATTTTTCATCCGGGTGGCCTTTAGCATTTCTTATTAAAATACATTATTGTTCTTGTAGATTTATTTATTCAACGTGATAGCTCATTAGTCAGATTAATGTAATGTACTCTCTTCTCAGTAGAAGTGGTGTGTGTGCAAAGAGGACCGCGTTCCTGTGTAAATAAAAGACGTGAGGGAAAGTTACAGTCTTCTGCTTGGCCGTAACAGTGGCTCTCACTGTGCATCTATTTTTTAAGTGCGTGTGATGCTCAATTTAACTTTCAGTAGTTAAATTGTAAAGCACATCATTTCACAGGCGTGACCTATGTATGTTCACTGTCATTTGAAAAGATTGTTGTTTTACAATACTGACATCAGAAACGGATTAAATTACAAGGGCACAGTTTATCTAAACTAGCAAGTGTGTACCAAACCTGCATGTGGCCTTTTACACCCTGACTGAACTTTTTAACTGTGTTTCTCCAGGGTTCTTCTCACTAATTCCTGATCAGCACTACTCTCTCAGGATTTTCCAACTGTTTCCCATCAAATACACTGTAATTCACATACTGTAAACCAGTGGTGTCCAATCATGTGCCATGGATGGCCGAGAGTCTGCAGGTTTTCACTCCAACCAAGGACTACAGCAGGTGATTTCACTGATTAGTCCCTCTTCTCTGGTTGAAGGTGTGTTAATCAGTGAAATCACCTGCTGTAGTCTTTGGTTGGAGTGAAAACCTGCATACTCTCGGCCCTCCATGGCACATGATTGGACACCACTGCTGTAAACATTCACTGTAGCCCAATGAGGGTTTTTTCTATAAACATATGCTACTAGGTTCACACACGCCCACCTATACTTTGATCTTAATGCCACTATGAGAATATTTCAACACTTTATTCTCAGAGGTTACAGTGTGAATATTACCCCTGGAGTAGTGAAATGTTAGTTTCTTTATTGGAAGGTAAAATGTGTTCAAATAAAAATAATTGAAATATGTACACACCATAATTTAAGTAAACCTGTCCACCTGAGTGCTCATGAGTTGCTAACGTAAGCCTTGCCTAATAACTTCATCTGATTTAGTTGTTAATGTTTATGGCTACATTTATGTTTTCACCCAGCCTTGGCACCTCTTAAGCTTCAGCATGGAAAAGCTCAAGATAAATGAGAACATTAGGAATACCATGGGAGCCATTTCACTGCCATTCAAAGCTATTAGCACACCTGTATGAAGACTGCACTGTAAAATTTGCTTGGCCTTAAATCAGAAGTTCCAGTGGTTAAGTAATAAAAATGACTGCACATAACCTGACTCTCAAGTGTTTAGGAGTCTGGGGGGTTTCGTGGAATGACACTTTTCCCAGATTCATCTAAAAGCCTAAGTACGTAAAAAGACAGAAACATGCATACGCACATTCATTCTCAAATTTGTAAAACATAAACCATCTGTGCATATGTTTCTTCTCATAAATCACAAAGTCGTGCATTTGTGTGTACCAATTTCTCTTTCAACCCGTTCAACTCTGCCAAGAAAATAAAACAACACATAGCAGCAAACCAAAGCAACCAAATTGTTGATGGCTGATCATTGAGGATGAGGGCCTGGAAACAGAAGATATTATGTGGAGGCGTGTACTGGCGTGCCAAATAATGGAAAATTTCTCAACTGATAAGAAGTGATGCCAATAATAGTGAGGTACGTTCTGAAGGGTGAATATCATCACCATCAAGGGCGAGAAAATCATCATAACAGACGTTGACCTGCATGCACAGAATTATACACACCGTCACATTAAGTCTACTGATTTTTATAAGTTGCTGCACATCTTTTTTATGCATGTGCATTGTTTATACACAAGGCCTTAGGAGTCAACTCTTATTGAGTTGATCCTCTATCACTAGTAGTGAGTAGCTTACTAAGCAGGTTTGCAACTAACATTAAAAATAAAATAAAAGTGTTTATTGTCTCAAGTCAGCCAGCTAACAACATTTTTATAAATGTGCATTTTTACAAATGACACAAAGGAGCTTTGGAAATACCAGCAAATGTTGGTTGAGTACAGATTGTGGAATTGGGATGGATCTATAATATTTCATTGTAATATATGATTGTTTGTTGTTTTTATTTCATCATTCCTCAAGGTTCAGTCGTCTTATTCCACCTTGTCTCAAAGTCATACAGGTATGGGACCCTACTGTATTGCACATCAAAGAATTTAAATTGCCTGTCCAACTCCTGTGCAATGCCGGACACGCCTTTACTCAGGGGAAACACTGCCCCATGCCCACTCCTACTTGAGGAGTACTTACTCCCAAAGGTCTGATTTCTAACGTCAACGGGTTTTGTACAAAATTTGGCCCTGACTCATCTCCACTCTAAATGCCAGTCTACACTTGAGAAAAAAATAAAATGATGTCTTTTGCTTTATGCTATGTCAGAAAAAAAGATAGTGATTACAGATAAACACTGTTTACAAAATGTTCTAATACTGGCTGTTTGAGATGATGCAAATCCAGTGTTTGATCAGTCTTTAGGCAATTTTTCAAATCTATCTGCACTACAAAACAGTCTGATGGAAAACACATTTGCTGTGCTCTGATTACAGATTATTACAACCCAATGAACAAACATTTGTCTTGTCAATGTCTTCAGTATGAACTGCTTCCGTGATGATTGTGATCCTGTTTGGATTTCACTGAGTGCCATTTTTCATGTCAAAAAGTCACCCTCATATGTATTACTCAACAACTATAAGAAATGTTGGTATTAATCAGCACGGGCAATATTGACACATGTAGTGTCAAAAGTGCAAATATGTTGACACTGCTAAGGATACCCCTTTATGGTAAAAGTGAATGTCTATGGCTGTATGTCCAGACAGATTTACTTCAAATAAATAAAAGCTACGTTAACTTATGGTTTGGCCATTAAACCCTGAAATGTTTGTTGAGACTCATCAATGTTACTGCAATACCTTCCTTTATGATACTTTATGTTACGAATGGATTCTACCCCCTGAACTCCGGTAAGTATGGAGTAAATGGTTGATAATATCTCTGGCCATGACTGTCTGTTTGGTAATTCTGGTAAAGCAGGGCGTTATGGCCCCCCGTAGGCTATCACTAGCGGGGGATTTTTATTTTCTTTTATTTATCCTTTAATGAGATCAAAAATGAATTTTGTGAGCGAGATCTGGGCAGAGTGCAACACATATGAAGTTTCAGACAAACAATGCATTATCATATTACAAAAACAATCTCATACCCCTAAAAATACAGAGAGAGAGAGAGAGAGAGAGAGAGAAAGAGAGAGAGAGAGAGAGAGAGCAGACAGCAATTTATGCAAAACAATAAGTCCCAGAGGATTCATCGTATACAGACTTTGAACTCAGTGAGAGAAATTAATTTCTGAAGTTTAAAGTTTTCCTGCAGGCGATTCTACACAGAGGGTGAAAAGGTTCAGTCAAGAGAATTAAATGTTAGGACCGTAAACTTTACTGACCTCCACATCACTGTGTTATAAATAAGTGGGAAGCTGTCCTGATCAAACGGCCTAATCCTACTTTTATTTATGAATTGTCAGAAATGATGTGACAATTTATTGAAATACATTTACCTGTGTTTGAATGAAGCAACTTCACATAGTTTTGAGTGCTAAATATCAACCGAAACAAACCTTCAATGATTAACACAAAACACATGACACAAAAATATGCTAGATCATTGTTCAGATATATGTTTTCACTATATGTGCTTTTATGGGGATATATTTCCTCTGTTCCAGACTCCTAACTAGACTTGACTTGTTTATATTTGTGTGCAATCCACATTGCTAGTGTTGTAGAGAGCACATTTAATTGTGCGGGTTGTGTGTGGGGTTTCTTTTGCCTCCTTTTAGTATACAAACTCTGGCAGCTATTCATGTCTGTGTGTTGTCTACACAACTGCCACACAGAGAGCTTTTGTGGTGCACAGAAACCCACAACCCCACTCATGTGCAGCCCTACACAAACCCATTTAGACATGCAAGATACAGAGGCATAAATACTCCATAACCCTAACCCAACAACCAATCCGAGGTTGCTAGTTTGCTGTCCCCTGTTGAGGCCACCTCATTACGTTGAATGAGAAACACTTCAGCACTTGAACTGGACAGATGCTGCATGGGAGAAGACATGTGCTTCTCCATATTTCAGTCGCTTGTTAGGTTTCTGTTGAATACTGTGTTTGCTGCTGTAGTTTGGCATTCTGTTTGTCTTGCACGTTTGTTTGTTATTGTTGGGGGAACAGGCCTAAGAGCGCTCACACACTTACACACACACACACACACACACATGCATATAATCATGTCTATAATAATAAAAAAAAGAGATTTAAGACTGAAATCATATGAGATCAATTTCAAATTTAAGAGGTCGTGTCAACTGTGAACTTTAGATTGATATTTAGATTTGTTTTTGCAACCTCATATGGGATGCCAGGTCCAGACTGCCAGGGCAAACAAGGCTTGAGGCCCCGTTGCCACAGAAACACAGTTTAACACTTGCTTTTGCTCCAGCAAGAAAGATATTTCCCCCACTGGCTCTCTAATTCAGTGTATGACCCCTCACCGGAGAGTTTTAAAAGTCTTCAGGCAAAGATCCAGCAGCTTTAGGTCTGGCCGCTGACAGATGAGCAGAGGAGGCAGGAGCATGACAGCTTGCCCTGGGCAAACACAGAGCTTTGGTCAGCCTGCAGGGCTGAGCTTCTACTGCATAGAGGGGAAGGTAAAAGCTACTATAACATTACATTCATTCTGCATTATGGCCCTTTCTTTTCATGCCAACCACACAACAACAACATCCATTATGTGGGATGAAACAGTGGCCACCAGCATGGTATTGGCAGTTTCTCTTGTCCAATTCTCTGCCAAAACACAGAGCTGGAAACTGTTTAGTCTTTGTGATATTCCACAGGAAGTGCTGGTCTCAGGGTTAGCTCAACATGCATGGAAGTAGTCACCTGTACAGCTCACGCCACGTGACGTTTGTGGCTCAACAGCATGTAGCTGGCTCTGCACGCGGATGGAAACAAGTTTCAGCTGATCCGGCTGATCGGTACAGATCACAGCTGGCAGATTCACAACAATGCTTCATGACACCAAAGACAGACATCATGAAAGCAACATTAAGACAAGCCATGTTACCCTCTGGTGTTACTAATTGCTTTCATAGAGTTTTTTTCATTAGGGCTTTATGGTCGTTGGAATGAGGCAAGCACATTTTGTAATTGGATATGCAAGCAAGTGAATAATGGATCTTAAAAAGGAAAAGGGCTGCTTTGCATTTGAGAAGAAAGCTGCTGCAGATTGTAAGTAATACACTTGAGTATGCTGGTCATTTCTTAAACTGATGAATGTGTTTTTATGTTTGCATGATGTATAGCATGCATGAGTACACCCAGTTCAGTGATTAAAAAAAAAAACAGTTTTAACCAGAAACATTTTGCTTTAACCTCTTTTAATGGGATTGTTTTATTTGTTTTCTCAACAGCTCATGGCCCATGTTCTATATCTTTCCATAGCATGTTCCCTACACAGAATAGCTATTTATGGTGATGTACACAAGATGCTGATGGGAATGTGCTTGTGCTCACAGGGCTTTCATAATTAAAATATTAACCATCTAAAGGTCATTAGATTACATAACGTGTCTCTACTTGCACTGTCCATTCTCTCAAATAAATAAAAATACCAAATGAGTCTTACACGTTTCATTCTATAATAATCATGTTGGCCATTACAATTATTATTATTTATATTGTAGGTATCGGCAATGGATTTACCATTTCCTGTTTCGCTTTGAGTCATGCGTAGATCTCTGCTAAGCATCCTCTGTGCTATTGTAGTCCAATGCCGGAGGGAGCCTGCCCTCCAGTTATGCTGCTATCAGACGGATGATAAAATGTTAACAAAGAAGACATTAGAAAGCAAACGGGAGACAGCTGGTGCAATCTTAGCAGAGCAGAGCAGCAGTGGGGATGTCAGACAGTTATTCTGAGTCCTTGCCAAAAGCCACAATATGGTCACTAAAATTGCACTGCATGGACAATTTGCTATTCTGTATACGAAGAAAGGCTCTAGAATTTATTTTCATAACCCTATGTATCTTCTTTTGGAAAAATATCATTACCTGAAAATAAAAAATATCACTACCCAAAGAAGTTAAACTTTAAAAAGTAACATAATTTGTTTTAATTTTGTGCCGTCAAATATTTAGTAGGTGGCGCTTTTATGAAATGGTGGATATCTTATTTTGGAAAAAGCTTTTCATTTGTCTTTTTTTATCACAACAACTACATAGCGGAGTTGATGTGTTCTTGCGCAATACATTTTTCACAAGGTGAAGACAAGAAAGTGTTTGAACACCCAGGGACCCCACTTTAACATCAAACATATAAAGATGGACGGAGGCACTAAAAACTATACCTTGAATACAGATTATGGTCTGCATTAGTGTAATCTTCTTTTCATAAGAAATTCAGAGTAATTGATCACTCTGAAACCAACTGGAAACGTGTTGAGGGTGCATGTTCAGACACGCATGATAGGAAGATTCAATTTCTGTTCCTTTCATTTTGTTAAACTTGGATCACTCATAAGGGGTGTGTGTGTATGTGTGTGCATACATGTTTTATGTGTAGTTATAGTATTAGTGGGGGCATGGACAGATCTTAGTCACATCGTACATGACTGTCATTCATCACATTGATCAGTGACCTCTGGCCAGTGCCCTTAGCCACATCCATAGAGTCTAGCTATGATGGATGCCTTATTAGAGTCCTTTATTAGTGTACTTTAGCCGGGAGATAAACTTTGTAATTAATGTCTCAGTTTGAGTATATCTCATTTATTTCAATCGGATAAAGGTGACTCTTCCAGCCGACCGGAGAACAATGGCCATCGGAGGAGACAGCAGCTTGGCAGCCGAGCGGAGCCTAGGAATGCTGAATAACAATCCCATCATCCATCATGGTATGTGGGGAGTCGGCAGGCTGTGGTCGTCCTGAGCAGAAGCTCCAAGGAGCAGTTCACAACCAGGAGGGATGGACTAAAAATGGAGGACTAAAAATGGCCACTGACAAAACCACCACAAAGAATGAGACTATCCAAGATTTCCTCCACTCTGCTTCATTATCCTCTTCCAAAGAGAAACCAATGGTAGGGGTGGACTTCTTTACCTTCCTTGGCGATACAAAATCCAATTAGAATTCAAAGCTTTACCAGCCAGGGGTGCCGATCTGTACTTCTGGCATGCTGCTGTAATCTACAGTTCAATATTACCCACGCATCATTAAAATCAGAGCTGATGAATGACATAATGATGAGAGCAGCCCAAGCTCTGCTCAGCTACGGTCTGTGATGATGACAGTAGTAATTTTCCTGTTAGGCTGGCCCCTCCTGTTTACTTAACCTTTCCACAGTCCTCATTAACTCACCAACACCAGCAACTATGTTGGGTTGCCAAGGGCAAACGCAATGGGCAGATGGAGCCGGGCTGAGACCATCACTTAGCTGAGCTGAGGTCACTCTGCTATCCTGCTGGTCAGAACTCTTTACTTTGAATGTTAACATGTCATTACATTATTCCTGCTGCTAGCCACGCAATCTGCAATAACCACAAATTTTCATTCTCATTTAAGGTTAGGGAGAGGCGTTGACCAGCAAGGTGTTGGGTGAAAAGAATCTTGCAGTATTTCCTTCTGCTCTAAAGAAGCTATACCTTCCATTTTTCTGGAAATACCCTTCATTTCAGCTCCACGAGAGAGAGGACAAAATGCAAACCCAGCACTGGGGGTAATGGGATATGCAGTCATTCATTCTGCTGCTGGTTCATGCTCTCTGGCCAAATGACATCTTGGAACACAGCCACGCTGATACAGTAGCACCTAGTGAAATCACAGCTATTATTAATCCAGAGGACAGCGGTCTGATTATACGCAGCCATAAAAGACATACACAGTTACAATACACTAATACACAAACATAGAGAGTCAGCCATACCCATCTTTAAGGAATGGCTTAATGCGCCACAGAAAATATGTGCTATGAAATTTCAAGGAAATTCAAGGGGGTGGTGGAAACACTTTGATTAGACACAAACATCTTAATAATGAGTTATGGATCAGCTAGAGCCACATAATACACATGGCAGGGACGTGTATGGCAGTACCACTGGGAGTCGTAGAAACTACTATGAAGGCTGTCTGAAGACATAGCAGATGTGTTAAACTTGTAAATGAAAATTCTGGCAAAAAATATTTGTCAGTGGCAATATTTTACATGATGAAAATGAGATGACAATTTCAAGTCAACCAGCAATAACTAGACTAAAGTAATGTGTCATATTTGCTAAATTTAGTCCAAAGTCTAAGACTAAATAAAGTCTAGAACTGCTGCCAAATTTAATAGTGACTGCTTCAGTGTTGCCCTCCCAGTCAGCCAGTTAAAGCAGATGGCCAATAATGTCAGCAGTAGCAGAATTTTCCTCTCTCAAGCCCATCTTAGTCTCTCTGAGGTCCCACTGGTTATTTGAAATGCTTACGAAAGGTCATGTCTGCCACGTTAGAGTCAACAAGAGGCCCGTTATACCAGCATGTTTTGTCTCTGTAACACACTCCGCGGGACGCCTATACTCTGTTTTGTTTAAGTGGGTCTGTCTCCAATCAGTTAAATCAACAGCAGCCATTTGGAAGAGGAGCTGGAGTGACAGGTGAACTGTGGTACTGTCTCCCAGTCTCCATGTTATCAGCTCCCCAGTTTGCGAATGGCAGGACTTTAGCCACTCTCCTATCGATAGCGACACATCCCACAGGGACACACAGGAAATCCATTAGAGCAATGCTTCTGTTTGACATGCTCCAAGTGAACTGCACTCATCCTGACACGCTGCCATCCGAGTCTGTCCTGCGGTTGCGCCGGGTTTACTGAGTGTAGTGTCAGTCTGAAGCACCCACCAAATTGGGAAAAGTATTGAAACCGTATCAATCCTCTTTTCAAGAAGATAACAGCAGGGGTGATCAGTAGACTGTTTAACATTCCTGACTCAAGATATGAAATACTTTTGCTCTGAATAATTGAAACTTAAGTACTGCTGAGATACTGTGAGACCATGGAGTAAGTTAAGAGACGTGACATTTATAGCCAGAATTAGAGTACAGTAGAACAGTCCCGACTAAAAAGGCTCCCAGTTTGTCAGAGGTAAAGGCTGGTGACTTTCATACCATCTGGTGACCTCTCCAATGACACAAAGGGATGTTTCTATAGTGCAGCCAGGCAAGATGGAACCTCACATCATTTGTGATATCTCTGTGGGTGTCCTTCAGCATCATTTAGGTCACTCCTTCGACCGTGTTAAACAAATAATATCACACACAGATTGCAATTCAATTGCTATTTCTCCGCTTGGTAAATTACACTGAGGCCTGGAGAAATTGAAAAGCTGGCAAGGTCTCAGGTTCCTGACAGTGACTGTGACTATGATGAAGCGTCTTCCTGTAAGCATTGTTTACTTTGCCAAATATCAGAGATCTCCACAGTCTCCACCTCCTGCTGCAGGCTCACCAGCCTTATAAACAGAGAGGAACTGGTGCCAATATTCTATAAGGGGTACCAACAGACCAGTGATGAACACAGCCTGTAGTCTCTTGCTGAGAGGGCACTTCATCTTCATGTTCTGTTCTGCTCCTCACTTGACTTAAGAACCAAATCTTCTCCCAGGTCCTCAGTGGCTTGGAGCACTGAGGGATTGGAAACCTAACCTGTTATAAGAAAGGGTTCTGAAACCCAAAAACTGGCCACGACTGGACTCCTCCCAGCTACTACTGGTGTTAATGTACCACAAGGAGTGTTCCAAAACACACAATTGAGCCACTATAATTATCTTCATCTTCAAAAAAACACTTAATGTTATACAAAAAATATTCACACAAAACATTAATTGAGTAGGATTCTCAGTCAGACTTGTAGCAGGATATAGCAGCATAATATTTTCCCTGTATCTTGAAAATGGCCAGTTTATTTGGTTTGTACATCTAGAGAGTAAATACAGTCCACAAACACACATAGCCTGAGCGCCTGAATAGGGTATGCATGTGAAACAAACATGCACACACACACATACACACACACACACACACACACACACAGGCACTCAAACACTAACAGATTTTTTTCAAATCGCTGAACTCAGGGGGGAGAGATAGGTTATGACAGGAATAAAGTGGTTATCTGAGATAAGAAATGTCTATCCTTCACCTGAAATCATATTTCTCACTCCACATTTTATCTGTTACAAACACCTGTTGCAATAACAAGTCAAATGGGTACAGACACATGAGGAATATTCACATGCCAATATCCTTTTAGACCACATAAGGAAAGTTAAGCCACAGTGTATATAGGACCCCGTTTTGAAATCATTCTTTGATGTGCAAATGTGTGAGAAGTCATGTGGTGAATGCAAACATGTTTCTTAGTAAATAACAAAGTCCCTCTTTCTGTGAACACTTGCGTTGAAATAGTGCTTCCTTCGGAGACAGAATTACCATGGTCAATAATTTACTTGAATCTCAAACACTGAAATCACACTGAAATCTCAAGATAAAGACGCTGCATGAAAACATTTAGCCCACAAACAAGCACAGTAAAGATCTGCAGGTCACTCAAGTGAATCTACAATAATGTCCTCTTCAGTGTCTATTGATCACGTCAAACCACTCTCTTGGCTTGGGGACATTTTGTGTTTTGACAAGCCTCACTAGACTGAGCACCCTGTGTTTAAGGGCTGAAAGCCTATGTTTATGTGGCTGCTGGCAGACTAGGCCCTGGACTACATGTGGCGTAGAAACCTGATCCATTTATCTTTTGAATCGTGAAGATGCAACTGACCTTGCTGCCCTGAGGAAATGTTGATAGATTGTGAGGAGCATAAAGATGAGGTTTCTGCCCGAGAATCATGGTTGATAGTGTAAACTTTCCTGTGGAGGTTTTTGTTAAAGACAAGCTAATATGTGCAACATGTGGTGGCTTGAAATTGGATATTTCTTGGTTGTGTTTCCTGGCAATATAATTTAATGTTTTGAATGTTCTCAAATTAACTGTATAAGGTAGAAAAAAAGAAAAAACAAAAAAGAAAAAGAAAGGCACTCTTGAAGTTCTAGGCACTCTTGAAGTAAAAAGTGTCCAAAAATTTTGAAAGCGTTTATTAGCACGGCAAAGCAAACAGGAAAATCTAAAAAAGCGACATGTTTCAAGAAAATATTTTAGATCTAAAAAAAATCACCCTTATATATTTTCCTATTGGCTATATAGGTAAGGCCTGAACATGATGCCCTGATGAAGACCTAGCTGGCCAAAACCAATAAAATAAAAGGCTTTTTAAATTATTGGACTCTCCTTAGCCCTCGTCTTTTTCAGTTCAAGAGAGCCTCGAACGCCAGTGGAGTCCCCTTAAGATAACTTTTTTCTCCATTGTTCTATGACCACCTTGTTTGTCTCACAAAACTCATTTATCACTAGAACACCAAGGATCTTCCCCTATTTTCCTGTATAATGTTTTGGATGATGTTAAAAAAATGTGGTCAGCAGTACCCCTACTGTGCTGGTTTCTAATTTGTGCTCACATTATCCAGCCCAGCTTTATTAGATATGATTAGTAAAAGGTTTGCACAGCACAGTTCAGCTCTGTTATGATCTATCTAAGAATGATTTTGGGCCTCAAAATGTATCTCTGTATTGCAACAGCCGTGCCTCCCAGGCAGTCACTGCTGTAGCTGACAAAAAAAGGCAACGTAGCAAATGTGCCCAGAGATAACAAAAGAGATGAAGAAACTGAGGGAAATTCTTTAAGGAGATTGCTTCTAATGTGCTGAGGCTGTTTTATCAGGGTTTGACTCTAAGTGTTTTTAATGTGGTATTGATAAGTGAGGTCATTAGTAGTGATTAAAATCTCCAGCGATCATCCCAGTGTTCTCCGACTGTTTGGACTGTAGATGAGCTTAGCGGTGAGCAGGGAGCAGGGAAGCAGCATTAGCTCCATGCAGAGCAGCAGCACTCTGATTTACTGTTCCCAGGGCTGGTGATGGAGGAGAGCATTACGTCACAGCTGATAGATCAGAGAGTCCTACAGCAGAGTGGAGTTCCATCAACTGCTGCTGACAGTAGCGTTAGTGCTGACAACTAACAAAAATGGGTTTGTGGGAAGAAAAAAAAACAGATATGCACAAACACAAAACCAGTGAGATGCACACATGCACTAACACACAATACTGTGTGGGCACATAATTCTTGTGCAGATTCAATTAAATACAAGTAGCCTTAGCAGTAAAACTCAAAGTAGGTCTGCACAATATTCTTGCCCATTCACAGTTTTTACTAACAATAAAGATTTTAGTGGAACAGGAATATACTTTGAAGTTTACGATTTAATCCTTGTGAAAAAAGGTGGATGTGTGCGTTTTCTTTTCATTTGATACATTTTTTAGTACTGCCTCCACTAATTCTAGTACCTACAGTTTAGTTTATTCTGTATGTACTGCATGTTACTGATGTATTTTGCTCTCTTTAGTATTGTCTTGATTGTGCTTTTCCGTTTGTTTTGGTGTTATTTAATTCTAGAGATTACATTGCATTTATTCATTATTGCTTTCCATATTTACTGGAATTTATTGTATAATTGAAGAATAGCAGATTTTTTTTTTCAGTTTCATTTTTACAACAGCTGAAAATAACTTAAACAATACTGTGAATCAGTGGTCATCACTATTAACACTGTCAATATGCTATCGGATTTAGCAAGTATTTATCCAATCAGATTCTGATCTTAGAAGTAAAACTTTTACAGTTTATATGTGTAGCCTATAGCATTAGCATTTTAGCTGAAAACAAGATGTTGGAAACATTCCTCAGAGATTTTGGTCCATATTGACATGATAGCATCACGCAGTTGCTGCTGATTTGTCGGCTGCACCTCCATGATGCGAATCTCCCGTTCCACCACATCCCAAAGGTGCTCTATTGGATTGAGATCTGGTGACTGTGGAGGCCATTGGAGTACAGTGAACTCCACACTATCTAAATATCCCCCACACTATTACACCACCACCATCAGCCTGAACTGTTGATACAAGGCAGGATGGATCCATGCTTTCATGTTGTTTACGCCAAATTCTGACCCTACCATCTGAA
>OOFE01028121.1:0-13366 GCA_900323365.1 Monocentris japonica
CTGGGCAATGTTCTACTGGGAAACCTTGGGTCCCGGTATTCATGTGGATGTTACTTTGACACATACTACCTACCTAAACATTGTTGCAGACCAAGTGCACCCCTTCATGGCAACGGTATTCCCTGATGGCAGTGGCCTCTTTTAGCAGGATAATGCGCCCTGCCACACTGCAAAAATTGTTCAGGAATGGTTTGAGGAACATGACAAAGAGTTCAAGGTGTTGACTTGGCCTCCAAATTCCCCAGATCTCAATCCGATCGAGCATCAGTTGGATGTGCTGGAAAAACAAGTTCAATCCATGGAGGCCCCACCTCACAACTTACAGGACTTAAAGGATCTGCTGCTAACGTCTTGGTGCCAGATACCACAGGACACCTTCAGAGGTCTTGTGGAGTCCATGCCTCGACAGGTCAGAGCTGTTTTGGCGGCACGAGGGGGACCTAGACAATATTAGGCAGGTGGCTTTAATGTTATGGCTGATCGGTATAAGTAGGATATTAGAAATTATTTAGCGAACAGAAATAAAAGTGAAAACTGAAGTTAAAGAAAAAACCAAAACTAAACTGAAATCATACATCTGCTTCCAAAACAAAGCAATCACATAAAAATATTTGGTAAAGGTATATACATACATTATACATACCTAAACATTAGCCAAATGTTTGTTTATGTTTTTGAAGGAATATGTGCAAAATGTAATGAGGGTTTCTCTATCAGTGGCGTCAATGTTTTTGCTGTGGTGACCCACTATTACTGAATTAATATAGATGAAAATCTCTACAGATCAAATTAGGAAGGCTGTCAGCTCTTGGGCGGTCCAGACTAAAGCTGCTTTAATATTTAGATGCTGTTTTAATTTTAGTCCGAAGCGGTGCCTGTAAACCTCTAAGCTTCCAAGACTATGCAATGCCCTTTGTGTTTTCCATGACTAGAAGACTTGTCTTCAAATTTCCAGGATTTCCAGGAAACCTTATATTCCTGACATGACCATGCTATTAAGACAGTGTTAAGTGTTTTCGATCTTTGAATGTGAAAGAAATCATCAACACTGAATTCATTATACTGAGAATAAATTGACCAACAACATAGTAAGCGGACTGTGGTAAAGGGACAGTATATTGTTAATGCGTTAACTGCTCTCCTGTCAGATTTCTTTCCTTACCCTCCCTTGTTCTTTTCTGGCAGAGTTCAATATCCCAGACAATGATATAATCAGCAGAGGCGGAGCAGAGGAGGACTGGCTTACTACCTTTTCCAAAACCCATGGCATTGATGTCACCATGGTGGCCAGTTAGTTGCAGGGGCTGTGGACAAAGATTTGAACATATGCTCAAGTAAATTTATCAAAACAATTCAGGGTGTCTGCATGTCCTGTAAAAAGCCTTAAAATGTTTTGAACTATATTTGAAAAACCTCAATGCATTGAAGGCTCTTTATTATAGATACATATAGCATTTTAAGTATTTTTAAGTATTGAAAATGTTGTTTCTTGTTTTCTTCAGTTGAGAAATCAGCCTAGCCACGCTAACCAGTATTCTGACAGGTCTACAGTTGTTTTCATGTTCAGTGTGTTCAGTGTATTGGTCTAATGATTCATTCTAATAGGCATTAAAATGTCTTCAATGTAACTTGATGAAACTTCCAAACACCCCGCAATTACAATATGAAGTATTCCTAAAAATAAGAAGGGGAATATTTACTAACGTTAGAATTAGCCTACTCAGGCTTAACAAACCTTCTGCTCTATGTCCATATGATTGTAAATCAGCAGTTCCTTGTAACGCAATGGTATGCCACAGTACGACTGGCTGCATGCAAGCTGCCGGTGCGGTAAGAGTCTATCACAGGTCAAACTGAGCTTTTCTACCATCATCTTGGTTCTTTAGGGCTAACGTTAGGCAAAGCCTTACTGAAAATCCACGACCGTGATCAACGTCTTGCTGTGTCCGGACAGCAACGGTACGCTAATTAACTGCAGTTAAACATAGCCCAGGCTACGTCTTAAAGAAAAGTCAGAGACAAGCTGTAATAAGTCATCTTCAACCATAGACTGTTCAACTACCTGCCAGCTATAGTTATTAAAAAATGAATAATGATGGAGTATTGTTAAGTTGACAAGGAGGAGAGCTGCACCTGCAGGCGAATTTTCTAACTAGACACAGCTATGACAGGTTGCCTGGAAACAACTAACAACGTGTATTTTGTTACGTTGTACCAAAGATTGTATACACACCTAATTAAGTATCACACGACAGTAAAAAAAACGTTCCGTTTTCCGGTCTGCAAAAGTGCACGCATGCGCTCGTTTCATGCAATTTTGCCTAACGCTGTTACCGTGAATCGATCCGGTTCAGACGTGAAACAAAGTTGTTTTCTCAAACGCTACTCGTCACAATCAGCTAGCTCTGGATGTTTGCAATACATTTCCTTTGAGTGTAGTCCAGATAAGTCTTATGTGTTTGATATTGGCAACAGTAAGCCACTTCTCGCAACTTCTCGACAGTTCATCGAGCCAGGAGGACATCGAGTGCAGATTTCAGTGCACTTCAAAATGACGGTTGTGGTACCCGGAAATGGGAACACAGTGGGGGTCTTTGTGCTTCTTTATCCTGTCAGGGTGTACTTCCGCCATGAACCACAAGATGGCAATCACTACCCAAGAGACGGGATTTCTAATAATTATCATTATTAGAGATCATACAAGTGTTTCAGTCGATGAAGTCTGCAATGTAATTCATAAGTCAACCAAACACGGAACAGAGGATGACATGACTCCCAAAAGGTGCTTACGTTTAAAAAGTCGACAGGACTAAGGAAGGACTGCAATATTACAATAAATTTGAGATGATCTTTAGGATTGTAAATTTTCATCTAAGAATACGGGATTTTAACAAGTCATCAACCAAATTTGAATGGTTTGTTTGGTTTAAATTGTGAAAGTTACGTAGTTTGGGATGAAGCAGGAACTGTACCAGGTGGACATAAATGTCCTTACATACATCTTACATACATTGACCTATAAATGTGTGCGGACATATGTGTGGAGTGGATTAACTACAGTCAATGATAAAAAAGAAAAAGCTTTTCTCTAATACTTTGCTCGAGTTGTTCTGACCTCCACCACATAAGGTAATTTTCTCCATATAGTACGAGCAGCAAATCACCGCGTTAGAAATACCTCCTATACAATGCTAAATACAGGTCATAAGTGGATTTCAAGTCATCCTGTTTGACAGGCCATAGGGTAAACATTTATAAAAAGCATGAATGGAGAGGAGAATGTTGGGACCTGTAGTTCTCATATTACTAGCGGATATGACGGTTTTAGTACATAGCTGGGTGCTGTCTGCACTGTGCAGTTGTTGGACGAATCACTTGACGCTGACAGTCTTTGGGAATTAGATGACTGTGTTTTCTTGTTAGCGAGCTAACTTCAGCTGGGCAGGTAGCTGGTTGTGAGATTTAGGTAGCTGGAAGAAAAGAATTTGAGTGCCAACGCGTTCTCTGGATGTACTTCGTGTATCCGTTAGCCTTAACATTTATCTGCGATAACAGTGAAATATATCTGTAAACGAAGGCTAAGTTAACTTTAGCTAGCTCGCTAGCTAGCGTGGCATAACTTGTGCAATTTAGCCACTGTGTGGGCCATTTTACCAAGCTTACGATACGTATACTGAAAGTAGCTAGCTGGGGAATTGCTAGCTGTTATATTAGCTAGATAGCATAACGTGCACCGGGACCTGAACTAGAACAGAATACTATTATCTAGTGAAGCTAGCTACGTTTGGAATTTGTAATATGAAAAAAGCTGTGTCTGACACATTAGGATTTGTCCCCCAAAAAGACATTGTATATAACAAACTTCTGCCGTACGCGGATAGATTAGATGCAGAATCCAATGATATTTTGAGGAAAATAAAAGGAAATTTGGGTCGAGCAGTCCAGCTCCGAGAGATATGGCCGGGTGTGTTGTTTTGGACAAGGAAACTTTCCACGTAAGTAACTAACGTTAGCTAACCTAACGGTTTTATTCTCAATCTGACTGCCTTGAAGCAATGCCATGTAACGGTTGCCCAACATTAATGTTATACTATAATGTGCGATATTTCTCTGCTTAACGTTTCAGATTGGCTCTGCAAGTTCATGTTCTCGACTTTTACCAAGTCCAGGATGTTAACAGTAGCTACGCTAATGTAGTTCAGGAAATGATTGTTCCAGTTGTACACATTCACTGCGGTCAATGGGTGATTCAAAACTATGTAGCATTAGCTTGCTTGCTTAGCCAATGCTACTCGGTATTATCTCTTGTAACCGGCATGTCCTCATACTGGCAAGGCACAGTTACCTATTTACTCTAGTAAATTGCCCAGAGCATCACATCTGAATGTGGGCGGTTTAGATTGCCTAACCAGGAAGCGACGGAGTGTAAACTGTATAAAATACTCAATCGATGACCAAGGCAGTGAAGCACAGTGCCATGTCATGGTCACTTCTATCGATGCCTGTGTTTGGTGTTGGTATTTGTTTGTGTAACAGAGAGCTGACGTTAGCTAACCAGATATCTCATAACGAAAACAAGAACATTTTGTTGTTCATACGTACACATAAATAAGCGTTGTTTTGATGAAGAGTCTGCGATAACGTTACTTCAAGTGATTCTTATATACACCGAGTTGCCTTCAGATGTGTTAGTGTTAGTATGTTTTTTTTTTTAGGTAGATTCGTTTATTTCCAGCGTTTCTCGTGGTCATGCACCCCTCGGTTGGAAAAATAAATATTTTTCAATTGTATAATCACATCGGTACAAACACAAATATTGTCAGTATTACTGTGGGCTACTACTAGTGCTGTTTTATTCAGTTTTACTTGGTTGCTGGGCTGTCTTTAATCCGTTTCAGTCCTCATGCTGGCAGATAGCTCTGTCCAACAATGAGTCACTGCCGGCTCAGAGAGATGGAAAGTTTGCTCTCGGGTTGACCTAGATTCTGTTTGCTGGTATTGTGTGAGCAGTGACACAAACATTTTAAAAGCCTCAACTTTAAAGGCCTCACCAAAACGTATTCAGCTTAGGTTGTGCTATTTCAGAATTCCCCCCTGTGGATCAATAAAGTATCTATCTATCTATCTATCTATCTATCTATCTATCTATCTATCCATCTTCAATAATGTTGCATCTGTTGATTGAACTTACATCCTGGCTCGAGAGTATTTGAATATTGGCCTGGTTGTAATACTCCATATTGTTTGTTATTGCACCCGAGGGAACACAAGCACCTTGTTTGGTTAGCATTTGTGTACCCTGTTGACTGTTGTTTTCATAACTTTGCATATTATGCATTTAGGAACTTATGTAATGATCCCAAAATCTCTAACTCTTCTTTAGGTACATGCGCCTGTATGGACGGAAGTTCAGCAAAGAGGACCATGTGCTGTTTATCAAGTTGCTCTATGAGCTAGTGACAATCCCCAAGCTGGAGATCAGCATGATGCAGGGCCTTGCTCGCCTCCTTATCAACCTCCTCAAGTAAGAATGGGCCTCATCAAAACTTGACTCAGTGTTACTCAGCAAAAGTGTTTCTCATGAAAAGAAAAACTTTAAATGGTCTTGTCTTCTCCGAGAGTTAACCTAGATTGTTAAAGTCAGCACTAAGCTATTGATAATTCATAATATACTGTGGTGTCCTTTTTACTTATTTGTATGGAAGAAACTGAGACAGGTTAGAGCAATACGATGAGCTAGAATGCTTAGTTTTAACCTCATCTATTTGTCTGTCTGGCCAATCTGCTCCATCTAATAGGAAAAGAGAACTCCTTTCAAAGGAGGACCTTGAGTTGCCTTGGAGACCACTGTATGAGCTGCAGGACAGGATTCTTTACTCCAAGACAGAGCATCTGGGCCTCAACTGGTTTCCCAAGTATGCCCCAGTTTTCTTTTATTATTGCCATTATTTTTACCTTGCTTGAAGTTTTAAGTTTGTAGATCTTACTTGAATACATCCAACTTGGAAGTAGCTTTCCATAGAATACTTTTACTTTTAAATTTTTCTCCAAATGTCCCTTCATTTGATGGTTTGGTGAGACATTAGATAAAACTTTTTTTGCACATAGTTAATAGTGTTTCATTTTTTTTTTTCCACCATTGGTCATTTTCAATAGCCGTCAACCTCCAGCATAACTTGCCCTGTGGAGTGTGTTCACCACCAGTATTCAGTTTTTACCCCAACCCTATTTCTTGACTCTTGATAATAGGTAACATAATTAATTTAACAAATTATCCCAGAAGATTGAATACATATTTAGTTGTATTAAAATGTATTCTACTGTAAGGAAAACAAAAGTTATGAAGTGACAGCACTCTGTTACTGCAGCAGCCGATATTGATGGTTGACTGCTCAGGAACTTGAATGAGACTAAAAGTACTGAAAACTATAATGTTACACCAAAGTTAAATATATTGAGCCTGAGAGTCATGCTTGAACAAGATGGATTGGGGAGGATCATATGTTATTGGCCTTACATTATTCACCAAAACATGGCTGACCATTTTCCCCTCGTTCAGATTGCTTTTCAGTTAGGGAACAAAAACACATCCATTTTAATTGGGCGTAGCTGCCTTTTTCTTTTAAATGATAGGTAATCCCCATTTTTTTGCCAAATGTTTTCAGACTATTGGTCCCCTACTAATGATTTTGGACACTTATATCAGTAGCTAATATTTATCAAAGCTACAAAACAAGAAGCTGTACATTTTTACTTCCCTTTGTTAAGTTTGTGCTATACAAACAATAATCCAAACAAATTGCTAACAGAACATCAGAGCTTGTCTCCACACTTGTCAAAAAACTGGTACACTTGCTATTTGACCATTTAATGACTGTATTTTACATGTCATATATTGTTTGTATAACAAGATAAATAGTTTCACAAGTAGTTTTTGTCCAATGGATTGCCCTTAGTTTGTGTGTTTCATATCTTTCATCAAATCCAGTTACTTTTTAATAATTTGACCAATTTGAGAGCAGAACACATCTGGCAAACCCAGCACCCAACCGTAGCTGTTCACTGGGACCTGTGCAGTTTTGGAAGCAAAGTTTAAATGTCTGACCACCTACCCTACGTAACGCCCCTGGATAACCCCTATGCCATTCTTACAGCAAGCAGTGCGAGGTGCTCTTTTATGGTGCTATGGAAACATTGTATGTTTCTCACAACAATGTCTTGCTAACACATCACCATTAACTTACAAATGAGAAAAGCAAGCTGCCTTGGCTGATTGCCAGCTCATTCTTTAAAACTATATGTATGAACACCATAGATGATATTCTGATTACATAAAATGAACATGGTGATAATACATTTTATAAATGTATAGTGTTAATATTTAGAGTGATTGGCAGTTGGTCGTGTGCTGAATGTGTTCTTTATGCCTTTGTTTCCTTCCACATTCAGTTCTCCACGGCCTCGTTCATCCTCTAAACTCATAATGATAAAATTGGTTCAGAGGTGGTAAGGACAATACTTCTCTTTGTGTTTTACTTTGAATTCATCCTTTGAGGCACTTGTCTTTTTTAATACATTGCATGTGAAAACAGCAACAAAAAATACACTGGACACCCCCACGCAGCTTGTTTGATGTGACAGGAGAAAAATCAATACTATATCAATGTTAACATTCCACTCATATTGGAGACTGTCGCACTGCAGCTAACAAATTGTATACCCTCCTCCTATCTCCCCATCTCAACTGTGTAAAATTCATATTTTATACAGTATATGTTGGATTGTTTGATTTTGTTTGTATCTCGTTTAATCTGTCATCAGTCGTCTCCCCCACCCCCCAACCCCCAACATTTTGCCTACAGTGAATTATGTGGCAGCAAATAGTAACAAAATGACTATTAGGAATTAATACAGGATATTACTACATATCTATATATACATATCATCCACTACCTATATATATATTTGACCCACTTCCAGGGGAGGTTTTGCTATACACCTCTCTTCCTAGCTTCCCTTGACTTTAGCCAACCCTGCACTACTGTATTTTGAGTCATGGGGGAGCACAAGCTCTTGTCACGTTTCCTCCCCTTGTGGAATGTAGTTGGGTGAATGTGATGTTTCTCTCCAGCTCAAGCACTAAAGGAATTTGGGGTTCCCTCTCGCTGGGGTTTTTTTACGTAATGGGATACTCATTTAGGCCCCGATCTCATTGCTGTTGGAATTGCAGCGCATGAGTTGATGATGGTCTGTGGCCTCTGAGTTGTGAGCTTACAGTGTTACAGTTCAACATTGGGCAATACCCGTTACTTTAGATACTCGCAAATGAGCAGACAGAGGGTCACCCTTGATCCCCTTGTTGTTAGTGTATTGAATTAAATCTGTAGTAGGTTGACTTAAAAAGACATTAATGAATTGGAGATAAGAGACCAGTTGTTGAATGGGATTGACGGGGAGTTCATTGACAGTTCAAACAAGGCATGGCTTGAGCTTGCATGTGTGCGAATAGGTGGGATTGTGGGTGGGGAGCTCAAAGGCTAGGGTTATATTCGTCCAGAGATTTCAACACTGTTATATGACCCAAGTTGCACCTTTGCAGTCCATCAGTGACAATAACAATAAAGAAAATGTAATTAAAAGTAGCAAATCCAAAACCGTTTAAAACAAATTGTTACAACAGTGAATGAGCTAAAGGGAACATACACATTATTAATGAACAGATAGGGATCCGTTAACATTCAAATGCTGCATATTTGCAGCCGGGAAGGTTCACCACTAATGGCAACAGTTATTATGGTTGTTACAGTGACGTGAATGTAGTCTAGTAATGCCATTGTATCACAATTTCCCCACTACACACCAGCCCCTTATGATTTGCTCTTAATGACTGTCTTTCACTGTACACCAGCCAGATGCGTAAAGAATTTGCTGTGTGCATGCAGTCAGACTAAGTCTAATTGCATTCGTGTGAAAATTGTTTTGAGTAACAGTCACCCTAATATCAATGCTTTAGTGTTTGTGTTGACATCTCACTGCATTTCTTTTTATTCCCCTTATTCCAGCTCTGTGGAAAGTGTGTTGAAAACGCTTGTGAAAAGCTGCAGACCGTAAGTACACCTTAATGTGATTGATCTGTCTGCCTGTCTCTGTTTTTGTCCGTCTCTTTTGATTGAGGTTACTGGAGGATTTTAACCAGATACTGAGAATTGAACTGAACTGTTTTGTGACCAGAAGATAGATAGAAATTCACAATCATGTAAAGCTCAGCTGACAGGAGAGAAAATCCTTCCTCCAGTTGAATGATGTATTGTGTATAACCTAGTAGGTGTAGCTCAGTTATTGCATATTAGGCATCACTCACAAGCCTTATCATATCAAAGCAAATATAGCTTTGCCCTCACCAGCAGGTCCTTGATTGTGATAACCAAAGTTGTGCCTGTGTGCATATCTGAGACAAGCAGCAAGACTCAGTGCCTCAGTTTGCACTTAGGCTGATAATCCTATTATCTCATCTAATTCTGTCTTGTGTGAGACTTTGCTGTTGCTGTGAGAAAAGAGAGTGACTTGTGGTCAGCTGCAGTGCCACTATGGATCAGTGGCAAGGCAGAGGGAAGCAGCCTGGGTTGAAAGCAGCAGTATTTTTTAGGCCTCTAGGGGATAGTGTGGTCATTAAGGAGGCTATAAAGTAGGTGAACTGAAATGACTCCCTGGGTTTACTAAAGCACATGGTGGACCATGAAAATCATCCATTGAGGCTATGAGTCTTGTGGCACCACAGGATTTACCCTAAAACAGCTACAAAAATGCCACGTTAATAACTTCTAATCTCGCCGTTTTGGAACATTTCACTCTGACACGAAAATTACAGCAGCTGCTGATTCATAGGTAGTCCAATCACTAGTCTGGAATACAAACTTGCGTGCACACACACACACAGACAGTCTTAATAAATAGAAACCCACAAATGAAAACTATATGATTCACAATTTGATACTATTCTTTTGAAACTAGTAGTATGTAAGGTCATAAAGTATACATAACCATGTATTTAAGTATACATAACCAATGTAATATAAAGATTAATCTAGCTTCCGCACATCCTTGACAACATTCTTATTGGCCTGATGATCTTGTTGTGGTATGTGAACTTGTGATTTGGCAGGGTCCTAAGAGGCCTGAGCCTCCTTGTAGCACTCTAAGCTGCTCTGCTGGTTGAGATGCTGCAAGTGTCCATGCATACCTGTTCATAAGCTGATCGTATTAGTTAGTTTGTCACAGCTCAACTGGCTTTTGGCTTTCTTGTCTCAATGTATATATCATGCTAAATTCTGTTATCCTTCTTTAGTGCCATCACCTGTCATAGCCTCAATTAAAAAACTAAAGCTAATGGTGATGCTATTTCTGTTCATATAGATATTTCCCAGAGTCTGCTACTCAGGAGATGCTGGAGGAGTGGCGACCACTGCTCTGCCCCTTTGATGTCACCATGCAAAGAGCTATCAGCTACTTTGAACTCTTTCTCCCCACTACCCTGCCCCCTGAGCTGCACCACAAGGGTTTCAAGTAAGAAGCCCCTCACCCCCACACACGAAGGGTTGTGAACTGAAACCCTATTTCATTGAGGAATAAGTTCCGATGTTTGCTTCATTATTCATTATCACATTGTCTTACTTTCCATTCTTCCCTCCTCAGCTGTGCTCAAGTGACTGTGAGGCTCTGGGGGGAGGAGAGTGTATGTTTGGTTTGGTTCTAAGCAGCCCGGGAGCAGTTTAGAATAGAAAAACTTTATTATCCATCTCTGGAAAATTGTCTTCCTTGTAGCTGAAGTACACAGCAGCAGAGCGAGCATGGCAATGCTAGAGAGAAGATTGAAAAGAAGATAGAAAGTATGGTTTCTCTTTAATAAAGAGCCTAGTTAGTCCTTATTGTTGCTTTGTTGCTATGTGCTTTAACTACAAGGAAACTGCTCCCTTGCTGCTGAGAACTGAACTAAACACACTTTCCTCCTTAGGTTATGTCACACCCTCAGTCACTCGCACACAGTTGTGTGATGTGTGAATAGTTTTGGAGTCTGGAGTCATTTGGATTCAGGGTATTGTGACAAACACAATAATAAAACTGTATAGTATGAACAGTTGATTTTTCTTTTTATTCATTATAATTTGGGATTAGTAGCAGAATTTCAGTCAGTTCAGTTACAGAATTATATTTTGGGAGTTATTAAGGTCTACGAAGGTAATGCATTTGAGAAAGGAACCAATAAGAGCATGGTTAAGGAATCTGTTTGTTTCGAAGGAATCTTTCCACATTGAGGTTTCTTTGTCTGACAGGTTGTGGTTTGATGAGTTGATCACCCTGTGGGTGTCCGTGCAGAACCTCCCAGGCTGGGAAGTGGTAAGCAGATTAATTTGCTGAAAAGTGCTGAATCGGTATTTGTATCTTCATTTTGTAATATTTTCTCCTATATTTTTTTTTTTTTTTTTTTTTTACAGCATCTGGTCAACCTCTTTGCTCGCTTGGCCAATGACAACATTGGCTACATTGACTGGGACCCTTATATTCCTAAGGTTGGTAGCCCTCATAATCAGAGTAACCCCCTTTCACCATCTACCACCATTCTTACACCCTTGTTTGTTTTGGTGTTTGTGGCACATGCTGTAAATCTGTGTCCTGACCTTCGTGGTCTTGGCTAATGGTGTGTATTTCACCGCCATTGCTGCAAACTATCAAGTTTCCTTGTTGATCTTCCTCTCGGTCACAGATGGCAAATGACTTATGTCATGTCTGTGTTTCACACTGAGTAACTATTTTGCTTCATGCTTTGACAACACCGATATCCATTACTTATCAGTCATAAACATACCCTCCTGACCTCTTCCGCCCACTGAAATGTCTTGGGGTTGTGATCAATTCTAACAAAAAAAACTCATCAGAATAATCAGATAATTAGACTTATATAAAGTAGGAAATTCTGTCCATACGTCTACTGTCTCAACACAAAATTATTGATACAGAAATTAAATATTGCCCCCTAACTTTTGATGTTTTGCATTTCAGATTTTTACCAGAATCCTGAGGAGTTTGAATCTGCCAGTGGGGACCAGTCAGATGTTGGTCCCACGATATGTCACCAATGCCTATGACATCAGCCACGTGGTCCTCTGGGTCTCATCCCTGCTGGTCAGTTTATGGTTCTTTGTGCTTTAGCTCTTTATGTTTCAGTTAATAATTGCTGCTACCGTTAGTGTGAAACAGGTTGTCTCAGTCACATCTGCTGTGTCAATTTCAGGGAGGACCCAGCAAGCAAGCCCAAGCACAGCTCACTGGCCTATTCAACAGTATTACATCCTTCTTCCACCCATCCAACCATGGCCGCTGGTTGGTGAGTAACTTTTTGATTCCTGTGGATGAGTGTAGAATAGAAGAGAAGAAACTTCAAACTACTTTGAAGTTGGTTGGAATGGTAGGAAAAATTGGAATACTAGCAATACATCTTTACTATTGATTCAGATGGGACTTAACTTAAGTAAGTTATTACTGTATGGTATTGACAGTACCTAACTTGCTGTAAATGTCACCAGTAGTAACATAGGAAAAAAAACAAAACCTAAGCCAGTGTGGCAATTTATAAAGCTGGTAAGAGGCTCCATTCAGCCATCTTACTGATATATGAATCAAACTTGAAGGGGGCTTGCCAGTTGCTTTTCCAACATACAGACTTGGTGCTGTCAGCTCTTGTTGTGGGCATCCAGTGTGTGTTTGCAGTAATTGGCAATGCCTTTAAAAAAAAATAAGCCAGCTTGAACCTACTTGCCAACAAACAATACAAAATGGTATTGGATTGATTGATCATTTTCAACCCAAGAATACCAATGTCAACTGTTGTTGAAACAACCTTTTCGCTTTTCAATTTAAACTCTGAGGCGGTGTCCAATCTGATCGGTCAGAAAGTGTGGCAGAGCAGACAGGCAAAGATAACAGGTTTTGGACCCCTGACAGGCCCATCTTACTGGCATCAGACCATATGGCAATCATTATTGTTGAATGAATGTGATTGCATTAATTTTTCACTTGATCTGATTTGATTAAGTGCCATTCAGAGCCATGCAGAGTTTAGTTGTTATGGTGACCTTATTTTGTCTCTGTTTGGGACTTGTGGTAATCAATGAAGAAAATCATGGGGCAATCAGCATTATCCAGCTATGAAACTGAAAGTTCAATGTTTATATATAGGCTAGGCACCTGTATAAAATGATTCAAATTTCTGACCAGTTGCACTACGACACATAATGTACCTTTTTGTTTGAGATCTCTCTGGAGGTTGACAACATAAAATAACTTCTAAGTGTGTCCTACATTTTACATT
>OOFE01028122.1:0-13396 GCA_900323365.1 Monocentris japonica
ACAACTTCGCCTGCCACTGCAGTATGGCTAGCTTTGCTTCGACGATGCTTTTAGCCGCCCGTGCCAACAGCCAATCAACATGAAGCGAAGAGTTCGCCATTTCCGGTATTGATTAATAAAACATAAAAACACGTCCTCTGACAATGTTTCACTAAACTTGACAAGTAGAACAAAAATGTTTAGCGTAAGCAATAAAAATACAAAATAAATATACAATGAAATGTTTTTTTAAATGAATTTACGTATGATTAATAAATGGTTTAAACACTGAAGGCGTTAAAACCATTTATGTGTCGATGTGATGGGTTCCTATCAAAGCAAGTCTCAGCTATATGGATGCTTTATTGCACATTTGCAGCGAACACTACTTTGGCCCCTGGCGTTGCCCTCAAGAAGTGTCAGCAACATGGCGGCCATATTACAGCTTGAAATCATGAAAGTTAGATTTAGCAGTTAAAAAATAACAAAAAATAGAATATTTCAAAGTATTAATATACAAAGAATATGATCAATAGCTCTAAATCTTGAGAATCCCTCTAGGTTTTTTTCTAAACAGAATAAATGACTGACATTTATGGAATCGTGGATGACCGTGTCTATCTAGAAATAAGTAGAAAACAGTGGTGGGAGAGAGAGTTGAATATTTTATTTTTGTAAAAACCAGGTTTAAAACAATTCCAGCAAGACTTTCTGAACCATATGCTCCTCAAATAAGAACAGAACTAACAGCCTTCATATGTATGTTAGCTGAATTTCATTGCTCAATTGCATCCTCTCAAATCTTACCATTTTGTGACAATAGATCTTAAGATTGCTTAGATATTCAACAATTAAATAGCAAGTTGTATTTTAATGACAATTATTTTGTCACAATAACAGATTTCTGAAATTGTCAATATCTAATTTTGGACTAAACCTCAATTTCCAGCGTTGCTTGTGGTATAGTGGAGATTTTTTTGGATCACATTTGAAAACAATGAGCTGGTAAGGAAGTCAGATCTGATGTGCCCGCTCAGAATTAGTTTTTTATGTAAGGGTGTGCGTGGAGTGTGGAGTTGGGGGAAAGCAATCACTCGGGTGTTTGCGTGACGAGACTCCCAACTGGCATTAGTCTAAGAAACCAGATTCTTATGACAAACCCGGTTTTGGAGACTTGATTTTCAGTCGCCCATGTAATTAAATCTCTCCCCCCACATAGAATTGGTTGATCTAAACTTCAGAATTGCTCATCACTTCCATAAAAGCACTCAAACATTGTCAAGTTTCTATATCTTTCTCACACACAACCTCTCCATCACTTTTGATTGAATAGGTATTTTCATCCTCATCAAACCCAAATAATTTAACTTTCTGGCCATCTGCTGCTTTGATAAAAGTATGATCCAAAATAGCTGTACACAAGGCGCCTGCCAGAGACTAGTGACACTGAAAGATCTCCCTATCATGTATACTCTAGCCCAGTGACTCAATTTTTTTCTCTTTGATTGAGGTCCTTACAGCTCAAAAAAGAAATGTTGGACTTATTATAGGTCCCGGGCTCGTTAAAAATGTACTTGTATTCTTGAATAAAGCACTGACAGAGAAAATGACTGCGAGAGATATCACATAGCAACTAAGCTCTCTGGTGGTAACTCATCTTAGCTTAACTACAATTAGGCCTATTGCAGGGGGAACTATATCACTGGTTCAATACAATATTCATACCCAAATGGTGTCATGTGGACAATGGAGGAAAAAAAAGAACGAGGAAGGATTCAAGCCATGTTAAATCAGGGTTCTCTTGAAGGAGTGAGAATCAAGAATCACAGCAAATGGAAAAAAAAAAAAAACAACCTTGAGATTAGGAGGGGGTGGGGTTCATCAGCCAGAAGACAAATGCATCAAACAATGTATGTAATACACATCATCTGCTTATGGTGCCAGTAAACCCCATCTCTTCTGCAAGCCTCTCAGCTTTATTCACTCCCCCGCTCCCTGCCCGGTCGGGCCACTACACAGCTAAACAGCCAAACCCTCCCACGGTCCGATTCAGAGAGTCCAGTTATAAGTCGAGGGGCATCCAACTCCCAACTCCAGCCCCAGCCCTTCTGGGGAAAGAGGGGAGGGCCGGAGAGGAGCGAAGCCTAGGTTAGGCGGCTTTTAGTTGGCTTTGGCGCGGAGCTGTGCCCTCTTGCCCGTGACAGCCTGGAAGCCGGTCTTGATGCTGGCGACGGAGCAGCGGGAGTGGCATGTCTCGCACTGTAGGAAATAGAGACGAGTGTCCTTCTGGAGGATGGTGTCTGGGGAACGGCAGGTGTGACATGTCACATATTCCTCTGCAGGGGGAGAAGAGAGAATGTATTTTGAACTGGCACTATGACAAGAATAACACTGAAGAGTTGTTGTTGGGAATGTAAACTATCTATGTGAGTGGAAGTTCTTTCAGTGAAAAGAGACTTTTCTCCTGTTTGATTTCCTTTCCCCTTGAGCTAAACTCCCATTGGCTGTTGCCACGGTTACTCTCAGATTTCAGGCTTGGTGAGTCTTGGGCCACGTCACACTACACAGTCTCTGTTCTGGTCCCATGCCAGTGTCCTTTCATTGTAAAGTTACTAAATGATAAGATTATTCTTTTGCCAAATTGATGGACCACAGCTGGAAACTTGACAAGTATTTTGAAATGTTTCCTACATAATATGTATTGTGTTCAATAATGCACAAAACAAAATCAATGTGTTTATTTGAAGGGAGAAAGAAAACATTTCTACTTCTACTTCTGAAATTCCAACTTACTGATATATCTTCTCAAGACGTTTTCTATCTGTTTCTGTTGAAATCTGCCTTTGATCACAAGCTGGTTATTTCCATCTATGGAACCACTGTCAGAAAAAAAAAACACATAAAAACATCAAGTATGTCTGAGTATTTGAAGTTTTAAAAGGCATGAAGGGATACATCGCTGCCTCTCCATCTAGAGAGGTTTTCCCTTTTGCATGCCATCACTGCAACTTCTGAGCAAAAGCATTTAAAAAGACGACGAAGCTGATGTTAGGAAATAATGAAAATTGATTCCCTCCTGTCATTTGACAATTAAAAACATTGTTCTATGCCAAAAGATGAAATTGTTCTGAGTTATGAGCAGACAGCAGATTGTTGTGTACATAAGAATGTGCTCTTACACCTGGTTAAATGAGAATAAATAGAAAGGGATCTTACCTCGTTCCCAGCTCAGCCAACAGGAAAGCCAGGAGATGTTTTGGCTGACGATGCAACCTGTAAGGAACGAAGGCTCCAGGGTCAAACACGCCTTTAGACAGTAGGACGTTTTACAGAGACAGAACTCAAACTGCCGTAGACATGTCTGATAAACAAGGTTCACTAAAAAATAAGTATCACTTCTTGTAATGACCAGTCCTCCTTCAGGTGAAATATCAAAGTGAAGAGGGTTTTACAATAAGTGCAGGTTACATGAGAAGGCAGAGTGGGAGGCTCACAGTTTGCAGATGTCTGTGAAGTTGACGAAGGAGGTTTTCTTGGTTCCCACTCGGACCACCTGAGGAGGCTTCATGACAAACTTCCTCTTCTCTCCGGCCACCATGTCCGGGTTCTTCTCTCTCATGATGTTGAAGACTCGGTTCAGCAGCTGAGACAAACCGGGAGCAGCGCATCACACCGACTGCAGTTTACACTCACTATGTTTACATGCAGCCTAAAGCCTGACGTACTGTTATTCCAAGCAAAACGACTTCACACGAAGTAAGTTAACTCACAGTACAAGAGCAACCAAAACAGATTCTGGGGTTCTTCAAGGGGGAAATATTTCCCTCTTTTTCTGCCATCTGCTTTGAACCCACTTTTCCCACCTCACATAAATAGACATGGATGTATGACATTTGTTGAGCGGCTGAAGAAACGATAAAAACAGTGAAGGTGTGAGGGTGAACATATGTCTGCATCTATATCTCTCAGACAAGCTGTCATCCTTCACGCCATCCTTCAGTATATCCTTAAGGATAATCTTTGTCAGAGCCCAAGCATTTCCAGTTTGTGGCGTGTGGCGAGTCTTGGTGTGAGTGTGTGTGTGTGTTCCAGCTGTCCTACCTCATCATAAGTGTAGTCTCTTTCAGTGCCGGCCCAAGCTGGTCCTGTGGAGGAGCTGAATGAGATCCCATCGTTGTTCTTCCCCTCATCGTCCTCCAGAGCTGGAAACATATATAATAAAACACACCGTCACATGTGTGTCTCTAAAGGGCCATTAAACAACAATAAAATACCATTAACAACTGGCAGGGCACATACGCCAGTTGATGGATCTCCTGTCATACTTATCCTCACCGTCGTCTTTCTCCAGTAGCTCTCCCTCATCAAAGTCAACTTTCTTTGACTTCTTCTTCTTGGTAGGAAGCACGAGGTCCAGATCGTCCTCCTCCATCACCTCCGTCTGCTCGCCTTCAATTTTCAGCTCCTGGTTAAACCAAAGAACAGTGAATCAGCATGGAGGTTTGAGCTCTTGTAAAGACGAGGTTGGCGGTTTGAACAGTGACTGACCTTTATCCCCTCCTCGATGTCATTATCAAACACTTTCTTCGGTTTCTTCTTCTTTTTCTTCTGGTTGAAGAAGTTCAGGTCGTCCAGACCATCAGACGGCTCTAGGGAAGATTAAAGAAAAAAGAAGACATCCTGCTCAATTTTCTTAACTGACTCGTTTCTAAATTAAAGAAATAAAGAGTCTTGTATTCTGGGTTCCTGCACAATTTCAATTTCCCAAACTTTATTTCTTGATTTAAGGATTTTGGGGTTAATATGATTTACACAAATAGTCGTCTTCTCCCTGGAAACCCTTTACACTTTATTATAAATCACTTTATAGATGAAGATTATTCTTCACAGTGACAATATGTGAGATAACAGGGGTCTAAAACCACAGAAAGTATGTTGGTAATTCTTTATCCATACATTCCCAGACCTTCCAGAGCTGGGTGGGAACCCTGTGTCTTGAACGTTGAACCGGACAATGTAAAAATGGGGAGATAACATCCCTCAAGGAGGACATGCTACAGAAGAACAGACTAAATCCTACTGTCCATGGACCTGGGCACACCATCTCTTTCTCAGCTTCATGTAGTTACACATATTCTAGTTTCCTGGTATAACAGACTCCCAGATCTCCCAAAATGGACACCCCAACATCTGCCTTTACCTTTCTTCCTCCCTTCATCCTCGTCGAAATCCAGCTCCTTGTCGTCTCCTCCCTCCGGTTCCACCTCCTTCGCCTCCACCTCCTTCGCCTCGTCCCCTCCCATCCCTTCTCCCCCTTCCTCATCCAGCATGAAGGGCTTCTTCTTCTTCTTCTTCTTCTTGGTCATGTTGGGGTCGAAGATCATCTTAAGGAGAGAAGAAGAGGGAAAGAGGTGTGCTGGGTAAAAATTGTGGAACCATTACAAAGTAGCATCATAGTTTTAAAATTGTTGACAGGCATTCTAAACTACAGCTGACATACTGATGTGACAAGTCTCTGGCTGTATTTCGTACGACGTGTGAGGTGATTAGTGGATCAATAACCTGACAGGCAATCTGACAAGACTATAGTTAACGTCACCAATCGCTAGCTAACAGCTACCAGGCTACATGGTGTTTCTGTCCATGGTGGAGAGGAATGAATGGCATTGTCGCCGCAGCACAATAGGCAGGCTCTGTCAGCTTGCTAGCTAGCTAACGTTAGCCTAACAACGTTAGTTTGATCCATACACGAGTTGTGACGAGGCAGACTGATGTGCAATATTGAGTATTGATTAACCAGATGATTTGACGGTACGTGACATATTTGTGTGTTTTATTTGCCCTGCTGTTCTGGCTAGATGGCCCGTTGAGAATCAGGCTGCAACCATGTGAGAGCTGCTGCTAGGGAGGGGAGCCGAGGCCCAAAGTCAACCTACACACCGATGTAGCCTTATATTTCACCTCATCTCTCCCAGCCCGTGTCGACATCAATACGCAGACAATGGCGGAAGAGACGTGATGGCTTACCTCGTCTCCTGACATGTTTGCGGACTGGAAATGGGCTGAAATCTGTTAAATTTTTATGCCTCGACGAGCCTCACTGCCTCGAAAATTTCTTGCATCAGCGTTGCAGTTCCAGTACGCAAGCGTGAACTTGCCAAGTCATTACGTCAGTACTGCGCGACGACGCAATTTATTTGAGGCGTATTCAAGACCACAATTGTATAGTCAAGACTGTTGCAAAATATGCAATTGCAATTTTTATGACTAATACCCACATGTTCCATCACGGGTGGTAAGAGGGAAGAGTAAAAGGGAAATCATTTCACTGCTGGCAACATAAATTTAATAAAAACGATTCTGTTCTACCTTCCCTCCTGTTATTGTGGCTCTGTCTCAGAGAAGTAACTTATGCTTTCCCCCTCTAGTTCATGCCATCCTGAAGCCTCAGTACAATAGATAATGATCTATTTGCCTTCATCTATTTCTGTTAATTTGATAAAGAAAACTAAACTGAATGTGGAGGCTGTTATGCACCAGTAGCAGAGACGAAAAAGTACACAAAGCATGTGCCACCAAATACTAAACATTAGTGGGTTATTGTCCCGTCATTTCTAAATAGTGAAACCAATATTTATATGAATACCTTCTACTAAAAGCTGACAATCTGTACTAACTACTACTACTCATGTTTTCTGTTTGATTTAAAATCCAAACATTTGGAGTATAAAGTCAAATTAAGAAAAATACTTGGTCCCAAAACATATTGAGCTCACAGTACTTTGCTGCCCTGGTCTCATAGACTGATTTGGGATCCCTAACGGTGTTTCTAGGTGGTCCCCACAGGGCAATAGTACAATTATATTTTATGAGCCTGAGCCCAGTCCAGTTTGACTAAAATTGTACTTTAAGAATCCACGTCATACACTGAATTGTCTGTAACATTCATCCTAGCCATGACACTAGGACCAAAAACCGTTTCCAGCATGGCTGTAGGAGATAAACTAGAATGGCTTCATGGAGACAAAATGCAAGGAAAAACAGCCTCCACTACAGTAAAAGAATTGAAAACTTTAATGATTTTCCAAATAATATTCTCATCTGGATAAATAAAACAGAAATGCAAACATGCTTGTCTGTCCTTGTGTTACATATTTTTCTATGTAGAAAATGTACATCATGTTTTTGAACAACTAAAAGAATTAAATCTTCAAATCCAAAAGGCTGATGTTGTCGATTGACTAACCAAATCTTATATAAACCATCATCTCCTTCTTGATGCAGTTAATAAGGTGTGACATTTCTCTGTAACATTATACAAGTCAAAGTAAAAACCCTTATGAGAAGGACCCAGACAGACAACAGGATGAGGGTGTTAGGTTAATATATCTCTCTTGCTCTAGCCGTGCAGTGTGATCTGTATTATGATTTCCCATTGTTGCATGCCTCACACAACATGAAGAGAACCTTTCAGTGACGGCAAAAGTATATATGAAAAGAAACATTTGGGATATTTACACCAAATAACAAGAACCACTGGTGAAAGGGGGGGGGGCAGAAGGGGCTGAAATGTCGACAGAAGGCAAAGGGGAAAAGAGACAAAGCATGTTGCCTGAAAGAAAGACAGGTTCAGATTACCAATTCTGGAAAACAGACATTCATTCAACAGACAGTCCATAGCTTCTTCACCATCCAGCACATGCTCAGTTGTCATCCTATTCTCAGGAGTAACTAACAAAGCAGGGAGCAAGTATTATTATTTTTGTCAAAAAAAAACAACAAAAAAAACCCCCAAGACATCCAGCAAGTTCAACGCCACACCAACAGGTAAAGATGAGTCAGCCATATATCTTTTTCAGGATTTAGCTCTGATGAAAGTCAACCACACCAGCCTGGTAAGAATTCAGTTATCTCACCACAGAGCTCATAATATTAAGCTCTTATATGATTTCTGTGGTTAGCATGGGCCATGGAGTGCTACTGGAGTCAAATCAAGGGAAAACATTTTAAGTGACTTTGTCAAGGTACACTGATAGCTTCAAAATAAAAGACCCTGACATGCTCTTTTTCACTGAGCACCTGGGGTCTTTTCTCTGGAGTGAGGCTGTGGAGGGGAAAAGAAACATTTTACAGCATTTTTGCCTTTTTGTAGTGTTACATATAGAAGACGGTCAGCTCTCCTCAGACACAAAAACACTCATACACAATATCCTATAAGTCCATTGATTCCCTCTCGTTCCTTCTGTTCTCTCTCGGATGCAGGTGTGATGTGGTTGATGTTGTGTTTACATGGCTTCCATCCCCCAGCGCTGTAGATCCTCCATGTCATCCTCGTCCTCGTCCTTCTCCTTCTTGGCTGCGGGGGAAAGAAAACACATAAAACGTTTGTAAATGTAATGTAGACGGCGGTCTATATACGTTACGTAAATCCACGCCCTAGCCTTCCAGAAGGTTCTTACCAGGTCTGGAAGGTAATGAAGTGGAAGGCACGTTGGGAAGGGGGACGTTCTCTGCCCCCCCGATCTCCAGCAGGTTCTTGTCCAACTCTTCCTGTTCCAGCTCATCCAGCTCCGCCAGCAACTCATCCTGAGGGAGACGCAACAAACCCAAAACAGTATGAACTTCCAGTGCAATCAATCAAGTAATCTGACCTTTTCATATAATAAATGGATGTTTTGCTACTTTCTACAAACAACAAAAAAAGAAGAATCTTGTGGATTACCACTTTAAAGTTCAGTGAGGATGAACACTGAAGATTTTATTTAACTAACTAACTAACAAACAAGATTTGGGCTCAAATAAAGCCTGAGATTTTTATTTTGATCTTAACAATTTGTGTCAGACGACGTAACTGGGGCTAATCTGGTCCACATCATGTGTCTCCATACTCAGTGAGCAATAAATAAGCATCCAAGTCAGTCCCAAGTCTGTTGACTGGGAATTTGAGACAGAGTCGATTCATTCTTGCTGCGATATCATCCTGGGATGACTGCATGCCAGCGTTGTGGTGAGGTGGACCTATGAATACAACCATTCAGAACTGGGGTTGATTCTTTCACACCAGGCTAGTGACCCAGGAAACACAAGGTCAGTCACCCGTGTTGCTCCGTGTCTGGAGCATCTCGTCATCCGCCATGTTGAACACAGAATACAACATGTCTGCTTGTGACGGCATTGTAAGGTGACGGCCCATAGGACATTGCCGTGAGCGAGGATTGGTGTCAAATGCCTCCTATATGGGATGGACCTGGACTAGCATGCCGTAAGATTTCTGGGTCACGTGTGTGACATATAAAGCCGTCAAAAGCAGGAATGTGATCAGAAACTCTCTCTCTCTGTCACATACACACTTCGAAATAAAAAGCCATCAATCTTCATTAGACATAAACAAAAGAAATAAAATGCCTGAAAATGTGAAAAATGAGAATCACAACCCTGTGTTACCTACCTCATCAAACTCCTCTCCGAAGCCCACAGGCTTGGAGATGGCGTCAGAGATCTCCTGGGCCAGCTCCTGCTGCTCTGTGATGTCCTGCATCAGGTCATCCACCTTGTCAATGTCCCTGAGACAAGAACGGCGAAGGGGTTAACGTTTCTGTACAGTTGTTATTTAAGCCTATTGCAGTGCTGCTTAACAATATAGTCTACAGTGGAGACAGAAAACATGGGAGAGACATTTGCTGTGAGCTGGATCCAAACCCACAGCATTGTAAATACATGGCATGCACCTCAGCACCATTGAAACCTCATTTATCCCAAACGTATAGATATACTGACATATAGTGACACAGTAATGCACAATGTGTGCAAAAATATATTACGTGTGCAGTAACTGGAATTTTCACATTTAACAACATTGTGGAACACGCTGTTGGATGCCTGTTTTTATTATATTTTCCAATGAAAGTTTTTCAGTCATCCAGAGATTTCACTGGATAAAATGACCTCCAATGCTGAAGGGTTTGGATTAGCGAGGCATTACTGTATATGGGTCAAAACTGTTACACAAAAATGCCTGTATTGGGTTATGAAAACATGGCATTTTCCTGACAATCTCTCCAAAATGTCTGACAGAGAGGACACATATAGCTTACATGTTCTGTATGGCTGAATTTCACAATGTCCAATTAGGAAACCAAGAAGCAGTAGGCTACAGTAACAACAGTTAAACCACCTTTTGATGATATGGGGAGTCTCCAAATGGAAACCACATGTAAAGATTTTCAATTCAGTTCAATCAATCAAAGTGCAAGCAGCCAAATCACTGATAGGGATACGGTCTTACATGTTTTCATGGGCAGACTTCATGGCCTTGGCAGCGAAGCCCATGTTCTTGAGCACTTCAGTGTTGGTGTTGGCGTTCTCCAGAGCCTCTCTCTGGAACTCAATGGTAGACAGCGTGCCGTCAATCTGGGCGAGCTGCTTCTCATACCGCTTCTTTCTTTTCAAGGCCTGCAGAGCCGCTAGGGGGGGGGACGAGGAAAGAGAGGATGAGGAAGGGAAGGGGATAGGATGGATGGATGGATGGGTAAAAAGACAGATAGATCAGTCAGAATGAAAGGGTTTTTCTTCAAAAGAACTGAAAAGGGAACAGTGATGTCACAAGAGCTTGAACTGATTTTCAACACCCCAGTTCAAACTCTTCCTCTAGCTTCAAGACTGGAAGCTTCATAGTTCTGTCATTGTGAACGCAACACAAATAAAGTGTGATCTTGAACTGTAATCTAACATGTCAGGAAGAGTTAGGCTGTATATGACTGACACTCGCATGATGGAATGGAAAAACTGGTGTGGCAACTCATAAGTCCACAGTCACATGACCACAACAACTACTTTAGTTAAAGGCCTGAAGTGGAAACTTCAGGCAGTGAAACTGTCAACTGGTGACAACTAGTCTGACTCATTCTGTCAACCTTTATGGAGTTGGGGAAGGGAATGATCACACTGAGGGCAACGTACACAACAGTAGATAAGAAAGTACCATATTAAAGCATTGTATCTGAAAAAGAGGGGAGTGGAACATTTTTCAGCCTTCAGTGACTCTTCACTTCCTGAAAGTGAGATGTGGAAGTAATATACGTAGTTACAGTGTTACACGGTGTTGTTGCCTGGAAAAATTGGCTGATTTAATATACTTTCAGGAAGCGGTGGGAACTATTGGAGGATATGGTTTCTAGATGGCTTAGCTCACGACTTTACAACATGACTTTCCACTGTGCACACTTCTCTGACTAAGGTCAAACAAGTGCTACTCAACTTGTGTCATGACAGTGACCGGCCGATTTCTTTACAGCCAGTCTGTCTTCATTCCAAAGTAAAACAACATCAAACTGTAGGTGTAGCTAACTTGCTACACCTTGCTGCCTTTTGATCTTGAAAGAAAAGATGCCACTGATTACTCACAATTACCATTAAAAGATGTGTTAGTGAGAGATACGTAACCAGTAAGGTTAGCTCTACCTCAGGGAAACCAACCAGTAACCAGTCGATTAAATCAGATCAAATCACCAACATGCACACAATCATTAACAAACCAACCTACAGATCACGGGTGGCAGGAATGGCCGTGGCAATAGTCACGGCAGCTCGGTAGTTAGCAGCTATCTAACATGCTAATAGTTAGCTTTGGGTTGTAAACTAGCTTAACGTTACTTGGCGACATGGATGCTTTGATAACGACTGATACCAGGTAAACGTCGACGCTCTTTATTATCTCACCTCTTTTGTTTTTTGTGCCGTTTTTCTTGGCGGTGAGCAGTTCCTGATCAATCTTTTTCTCTAGAAATTCTTGTTTCTTCGTTAGCATCTCCTCTGTGTCTCGGAGTTTCTGAATCGCCTCTTGTGGGCTCGGTCCTTTTCCCCCTTTTCCTCCGCCACCAAATATCTTGCCAAACAATGACATGTCTGTGATGCTACAACGCAAAAAAAGATATAAAAATCTGCGAATTACGCGTGAAAATCTAGTTAGCGACTAAGCTGCACTGACACTTCGCTCTGGCCCGAATTGTTGATGTTTTTTCTACTTCCTGGATAAGGCCTAATGGCGTCATGTAGTTCGGTGGGTGGGCGTTGTTCAGAAGCTCTGTCTCCATCTAGTGGACACTTGGAGTACTACCTCACAAACACCTGCAGTTTATGTGCTTTGGATATTTACCAACATGCCTGAAATAATAAAACTAGGCCATTTGCTTATAGTTTCATGCCCAATAGTAATTGTATTATGACACTATTCTATTATCTGATTTAATGTTTTTGCAGCCTTGTGTTCCGGACACATACACGACTGATAATCGCTTTTCTATGACAGAAATCCCAATTAAAAGAGAAAAAAAACACAAGCAAAAGTTCAACAAAAACAGTCGGTTGGGGGGGGTTTATGCATTTTAATTCATTATGATGCTACATGATCCATGATGGTTGCTTTATTAACTTCTTTAACTACATTTTGTTAATAACTTTGCCAGTTATCTTTTTAAGTTGTTTTATTTTTATGTACATACAAAACAGTATCCAATTACTTTGTGGTTACATCATTGTGTGACTGTGTCTCTGCATGTGTGGTCTGAAGCTCTGATGCAGTTTTTAAAATGTAGTGTGTATACACAGGTCAGTCCTCCTCCTAGCCGCCCACATCCTCACATCTCAACTCTCCAAGCTCCCTCAGGCAACAGAAAAAAATACAGTTTTGTTTTTTTTGTTTTTTTTTTACAACCCAGTTTGGTAAAATGGTCACTTGACAGCCCAGATAGTACAACTGTAATGTCTTGGTTATCAAACAACCACCAAGCCCAAAAGGAAACAACAGAAAAAAGATGAACAAAAAGAAACAACACATACACACAAACCGATAAACCAGACTCAAGATGGTCCCTTTTGAAAAGACAGTCATTGTTTTTTGCTAATATAATTTCAACACACAAAAAAAGAGAGAATAATAATAAATCCGGGTCATTCCATGCAGAACGCAGAGTGAACACTTGAATATAGTGCATTTGAATATTACAAACAACAGAAGCATCGTGGCTACGTGATAATATAAAAAAGCAAACAACCGCTGTAATACACTATAAGACAGAAATCCTACAATACTCCATGGGCAGAACTGAACAAGGCGGCCAAAGCTATTGTTATATACTGAACTGTTTTATACTGTAAATGTCCACGTTGGTTTTGCATCACAAGTCCACTGGTTTAAGGGGGAAACTTTCAGCCTTTCTTTCTGATTCTGTTTCTGTCAACCTGAGGAAGTCATCATCAACAGTCTGAAATCAAGCAGTGTTAAGTGGGCAAATATGATGCCTTGAACTCAACTGCAACTTAGTATGCTTCTTAACATCTAGCTCACTGTGCAGCAGGATTTTAAGTCCATGTGATGAATCTTAATTTTACAAATGGCCAAAAAAAAAAAAAAAAATGA
>OOFE01028124.1:0-13290 GCA_900323365.1 Monocentris japonica
AGCAATGCCTTTGACTTTGTTGACTTGCTTTCCTCTTCAGTGGAGTGTGGTGTGGTCATTAAGACCTTACAGAGAGGTGAGGAGTCGGGCACTGCTGACCAGCCTGGTGAGTCATTTGCACTTTTTGTAAACCTCCAGAATAAACTCTTATCTTCAATGGCAGATCTGCAGTTACCCTCTAGAGGGCAGGTTAGCCCTAATCCTAGTTTCTTTCAGTATAGAATTTGCAATGGAGATACTTTTGTAAGGAAAAGATGGATTTTCAGTTGCATTTTGTTTGTGTTGTAGACCTCCTGAATTTATTTTTTTGTTAAAATCTCGATTTTGCTACAGGAAAGAGGAAGACAGGAGAGGAGACGGGAAATGTTGTGAAGAAGCTGAAGTCAGATGCATCTCTGGAACATCCAGCCTTCTACTACAGCATCCACCGTCACAGCATCAGAGGCATGAACATGCCCAAGTGAGTGACCTCTGAATGCCTCCACTAGGACTCCTGAGTCTGTTGGTTGTGTTGTATGAAATAGTTAGTAAAATAGTAAAAAAGTTTATAATTGATTCTAAAAACTTAGCTATGATCTTTCACACACTGCTGTGTAAACCCAGTGACTATTAATGTGATTTTTCAGTAAGTTCTAGCTGTTGTATGTTCAACTGTGCACCATAAAGGAGACTCAATCTTTAAAGCAATGTTGGTTGGTTGTCAATTTTTGTTCCACGTTATGTTCCCTCAATCCCCTCATTTGTCCCTGCAGATTGAACAAGTTTCTCCAGTACCTGACAGAGGCCGGGTTCAGGGTGAGCCGGACTCACTTCGACCCTACAGGGGTTCGAACCGATGCCACGCTGGAGCAGTTTAAGTCTGTCCTCACCAAGTACAGTGTGCCCACCTATACCAACGCCACTGCAACCCAGACAAGCCTGAGCACTGAGGCGACGGTGTGAGCAACAAAACCCAAGAATTTATAGAGGGTTGAGGTCAATTCATTCTCAAATGACTCATTTCAGAACTTACATTCTCTTCATAATTCACTATTTGAATAGCTTTTATTTGTCTGTTTCATATCCTGTCACTTTGGAAACAGAATAGATCCTCTGTCAGTAACCAGTAACATGTTTTATTTTACTTTATGAATTGACCTCAACCCTGCTGTTTCTTGGAACCCAAATGGAGTTCTGACTGCACTGATATTTTAAATACCCACCAGTTGTTTTCTATTTGGATGTGCTTTCGCTTAAGAGAGAATAAAGTAGAAAAGACATAATCAAAGCAAAACCAATGAGGGTTTTTATTTAAATCCAAAGCAAACTGAGCCTGCAGCACAGATGAGCCCAGTTTTTCCACTGCTAGTCTATTTATTCTTTTATATTTCAGTTTCCTTTGGGAAATTCAGATATTATGTTGTCTCTTTTTGTTGGTTCATTTCTTTTTTTTTTGTTACTCTTGACTAACAAAATAGTAATAAAAGCTTGTTGCAAAGCCTGAATCTGGTTGATTTCTCAAGGATGTGATTCCTGCATTCCTCATGCAGCCTCAGACTTCCACTGGTTTCCTCTGAGAGGGAAGAACATGTATGGACGTGTTTTTAAGCCTCCCATGTTTCAAGCAGTCTGAGTTCTGAATTCCCTGACTATCCCAGATAGCTCTCTGAAAGTGTGTGTGTTTGTGTGTTTATGTGGGTGTCCATGGAGTCAGACAAAAGGCAAAGACATAAAACAGACATAAAACAAAGAATCTATCATTGAGTGGATGTTCACTTATTACACATGAAAAGATGTCTCAGGCACATAGAGCCAGTGGAGACTCAGGATGACTCAAACCTGCATGCAAGGGCACTGATTCATAACTATAACTTAGTTTTAGTAGTTTAATACTTTTTTGCTCTCGTAGTCGGTCTTCAGTCCAGGTGGACTTTTGAGTTTACTAAAAGTCTAAAACTGAATCAAATATTTCCATGTCTCAGGGGTAAGTTAAAAGGTGTGTAAACCGTGACCTCCAGTCGGTGATCATCATACGGAAAACAATCACCAAAATAAAAGAAAGGAAAGCATCAATTTATGCTTTTTCATGACGAGACCCTATCGTCATATAACTTACATCAGTTCGACACTACTCAGCATGATGAATACTACAAGTTTATCTCATAAAGATTAATGTCAACCTCTACGAAAAGCTAGTTAACCTACTCCGCAAAATGAGGTTTATGTGGGTTTACCCTCCATTACATCCCTTCTCCCAAGCCAAAGAAAAGCCTATTTTCTGCTTGAGGCATATATCACGATCAACGGAACAGCAACTTGTGCCTGTAGCAGTGAGTGACCGGAGCCGCCGGTAATAGATACGGAGGTAGGTACGGAGGAAGAATAAGCATAATGGGTGACCGGGCACCCTGGAAAAACCCTGGCGCGTCTCCTCTCCACGCCCGTCGTTGAATGACAGCCTCGAAAGAGGGAGAGACAGAGGAGGGCGTCTCCTTTCCTCGCTGCTGCCGATCGATGCGACAGTTGTCTACCTGAGGTGTGAGCCCTACCTGTGGATCCTCTTCAGCAGCCCGGCACCATGGGGATATCCGCGTCCAGCCTGCTGGATGAGACCAAATCCAACTACATCAAAGGTAATGGGGCCGCGTATTCAGATGCGCGTTTTGGAGCGCTGGCGAGAGCGCGCTCGGTGCTTTCATTTATGTAAGGAGTGTGTGTGTGTGAGAGAGATAAAACACAGCCAGCGATTTACTGATGATTTACAGAGCAAACTTTCAGTTCCGCGGTGTTATGTGGTTAATGAGGTAAATGTGTTGGTGAAATGTGGAAATTGGCGAAGTCTAGTTTCATCGGGATGGGTTTCTCGATTGTGAGCCGAAGTGCTTCGACACGAGACAAGGGGTAAGGGGGGATGACGAATATTCTACAGCCGAAAGTGTGATGCACTTGGAATAAGAGGTGAATTTCTCTAAAGAATTCACTTCCTCTCAGTCTGCTTCCAGACAGATCTGAATCACACTGGCTGCTCTGAACCTGTCAGGCTTGTTTTCTTGTTTAGACTCATAGCATACCCTGGCCTAGGAACAGAGAGAGACCCAGCAGTTCAGTGTTACTGGACTTATTTTTGTACATTCCCCCAGATGTGAGGTTTGTCTAAAAGCAAGCAGAGAAAGACTTTTTAATGGCTGTGCCCTGCTGTTTGCTGTTTGAGTGGAACAGCTAGGCTAGCTCTTGGCTGATCAGGTCACTCCAGCTATTCCAGCCCTGGCTGGGAAAAGTGAGAGGGCGTCCAAAGTGCCAGGACCTGTTTTACCTTTGTCTCTCCTACAGTAGGTGTGCCCATGGGTGGATACAGAGGACAAAAGATAGTTCTCCTGTTTATATGTTGTGTGTGTGTGTGTGTTAGAGCTCTCTCCTGGGGGTAGATGGCCTCAGAAGACCCTCACACCCTGTTAGTGTAACCTCACACCAAACTTGCATTATTTGGTGATATAAGCCACCTAATATAAACAAGTACGATGTTAAGCATGTGGCAGAGCCTAGCTGCACTTGAGAGAAATAGAAGTTGAAATCTTGAATAGAAATGAAAGATTTATTAAAAGTTTTAAACCAACTATTGCATATTCTTCTTTTGGACTCAGGCTTAACCAAATTTTCTCATAATTGAACAAGCAGAATAACATCCTCTGTTGCTTGTTCATGCCTATGAGTGGAGAGAAAATGGTAAGAAACAGGAGGCCTCAACCTGGACGCATCCTCAAAAAGTCTGTATGGGTCTGTTTTTTATATGTGGTGTTATATACTCAATGTCACATTTTGTCAGGGAAGCCAGAGTCTCTAGCAGGTCCCAAGCCTCCCATTCTTCCCGCTGGGCCCTGTAAATAAGACTGTATATTCAAGGTTAGAGGAAACTGGCCCTCAGACTCTCTCCTCTCTTTTAATAGGGTCCTTTGGGTGCTTTTTATCTCCTAAAGTCCATACTCACGACTGTGAAAGCAGCCTATGGCCTCACCCAGCAGGCTTTGGGAGAAGTCTATCCTTTCATTTTTTCGTCTCTCTGCCTCGTCAATTTTTCCTGGCTGCCATTTTGTTGAGGCTAAATTGTTGAACACAGACTTTGGGGCCAAAGCAGTGACAATGCACAACCATTTCTCATTGTGAAAATATTCCTTTCTCAGTCTACAGCAACCAAAATCTGTGTGTGTGTGTGTGTGTGTACACGTGTGTGTTCTTGCATGTGTGTGTGCAGAGGGTGGGGTGGGTGTGTATGGGGGAGAGTTTTGGGATTAAGTGATGTCATTATTTTGGGTCAGGCTAGGTTAGGCTGGGTTGGGGTGCCACCCAGTTTTGTTTTATTGACAGGCTGTCTGAATGAAATGAGGCTGTTGTTGTTACAATAAGCTTTGGTGACCTGCATACCAGTATGTTCAAAGACTGAGTCAGGAACCTGTGTTGGTCATGGGAGGATTGTACAGCAGGCTTGTACAGCAGGTGGACAAAATAACAGAAACACAACACATGATTTTTGAAACTGTTACCCTTGCCATACTAAATAATTTTGCAGGTTTTGTGGCCGATGTATCTGCAGTTCTGACACCCGACAATTTGGCGTCTTCTCTGTTAGTTGCCTCTTGGTGCTTTGAAATCTTACCAATAAAAGTGGTGGTCAGTGGTGGTCAGACCTCTTTTAATGCTGACCCCTACTACTAACTGGCATTCAAATTATTGTGATTTGCCTGCTTAGCTGCCTTTGTAATTGAAATTGAGTTGCTTCGAAGTTGAAGTCCTTTTTCATGTGGTGGTTCTGTTATGTTGTTCACACCTGTAGGTCGGCGGCCTAAAAGCAGATAAAAAAAATCAAACCACTGCTACAGATGTTATATACAATGGGCAGTTCAGCACCCATATATTGTTTAATATTTGATCCAAAACAAATACAGAGATAAAGAAGCTCAACAGGGTGCAACATCTGGTACCCTGTCTGCTGTATGGAGCTATCCCCATTACTCAAGATAAGTAAGTAAGATAAGGAGATAAGTAATGGTGAGTGCTATCATTAACCGACAGATTGATTGGTGTCCTTTAGACTTGCATTCAGTCATCACTTGTCTCAATACTCATCATTATCAGTTAACTACTCACATGTAAAATGTTTTAATAAGAAGGAATCTAGGGATTCCTGAGAGGCTCAGCAGGGTGCAGCAACAACTGGTGTGTGTTCTGTGTGTGTTCTGTGTGTTTATGAGAAGTGGTGAGTCAAATGATAACCAAATGGTGAGGTCATTAAGTTGACCTCTGCCTTTCTTGACATAGCTTCACATTCTTGTATAAGTGAATTTTACAAGGTGGACATGATTAAGTTTCAGCCAACAAAATGTATTTTTGCACAGTCTTTACAGAGTGCACGGAGTTTGCAGGCATTCCCTGTATTTGTTTTAGATGTCAGTCTGCCATTTTTCTTCTCCTGCCGTTCTCCATCCGGCTGGCAGTACACAATCCCTCAGATATTCCAAAGGATTTGGGATATTGTCAGCCTGTTGCTCTCAGATCTGCACCCTCCATCAGTCTCCACAAAGAAAGGAAACTGCTTCTCAGACTCTCTGCATGAAGCCCACCTGTTGTTTGCTCAGGCTCGCTGACTAACTGAGTGTCCAGAGAACACAATGCAAATGGAGCAAAATCTGCTCCCATTCAATCATCACGCAACCAGTTTTGGATTGCTAAGAGAGTGGGAGGTATGTATGCTATTCAATCTGTCTTAAAAGAAAGCACACGACTTGGGACCCAAAGTAAGAAAACCCACCTCATGACTAAGATAAGAGCCTTAATATATTATATTATATTGTAGCTCTGGTGGAAGAAGTGGGTAGTCAGCGGAGAGGGACAGGGTTAGTTTAACCTATAATTGTTAGCACAGTGTGGTTTCTGAACTGCTGAGTGGGTAGTTTTAAGCCACACGTGTCATCCTTTCCATTAGCCTATTGTTTTTGAGACTGATGGTGAGGTTGGAACTTATTGAGTAAGGTGTTATGGGCTAAGAGTGAGCATAGGTGCGGAGGTATGGTCAGTGTTGTGTAGCTGAATCTGGGTGTGATCAGGGATGAGTCTGGGCATGGTGGGGAGCCAGAATTTACTGTTCATGAGTCTAAACCTACATCTGCAATGGAAAGTGCCCTCTTGATAACTATAATAGATCATATAATAGACACTCTCATCCATTCCCCTCTCTAACAAACTATGTATTTGTACTCAGTTATTCCAGATTCTGTGTATCTGGTAAAACAATTTAACAGACTTGTGCGATGAGTAATTTCGAGGTGTTTGGTGTGAAGCTCATCCTGGCAGTCATTAATAGAGTCCACTGTGATTGATAGAGTTGGAGCTCAGAGCGAATTGCAGAGGGACAGGGTAACGAATGAACTCTCACTATAGGATGACATCATATTCGGAGAATGCAATCTTTCCGCAGGCAAACTGCAGTTTATTTCTTTCTCTTTGCATGATAAACGTGTCACTATATCCTGCTGTGGAAATACACACCTCCTCATTGTTGCCAAGTCTCTACTCTATCTACTCTATCTATGATTGTATGACGATTGATGTATGTGTATGCCTGTGTATGTTATGAGGAAGAAACACGCATTAGGTTCCTATGCTACAACGTCCTGGTATGATGGTATGTGAGTGCCAAACAGGTTCTGCGTCATTAAAGTCTCTATCTGACAGCCAGGTGAGTTTATTATTGATTTTAAAAGCTCTTTAAAAGTATGACATCTGCTTGAAGCAACCATTCTGCTCTAATAATTGTGTGTGTGTGAGAAATAGAGAGAAATAGAGCACACATAGGGATTTTCCATCTTTAGTATTACAAGTAATTCCAATCTCTTGAGTCAAAGACTGGCCATAAAATGTGACAAGTCTTTGAGGACTGATCATCGAAGTAACCTTTGCAAGTATACCATTCCATCATGTTGCTGACACACAACTGTTTCTCCTGCTTCAGTGGTGATTCGTCTCTCTGACCAAACGGTACACTAGCCAGAACACTCAGGGATTATACACAGCGTCATTAAACACAGTCGAACTGAAGCTCACTGATGAACTGATGATGAAAGAATGCAAACCTTTCATGGTTCATAAAGGCAGGAGTAGTTAGACCATGATGTTATTTCGGTTATTGTTGCTAGTGGAACAAACATCACACGTGCTAAAATAGTTCAAACTCTGCGTGAATTCATATCTGGTCATATGGAAGGGACCAAAAACATTCTCCGCCAGCATCTGCTGACTTACACACAAACACACACACTCATATTTCTGTCACCTCACACCGGCAGACAACCCCCCCTCTCATTGTGTCTTTGTCCAACATACTATTGCCTTGTAGTGACTTGCACAATGTCTCAGGCTTTTCCTAACTGACAACATAATGAAGCTGTGCTGTGTATTTCACAGTTCGGTGGAATCCCTGTCCTTATGAAACCTTTTAATAACCCAGCAGATAAATTAAAAAATGCATCAATTTATGTATGTTCATACTTATGTGTTTGCGTGCATTTGAGTTTATTAGGTGTACTTGGCTGTATTTTCTACCTGTTCTCATTCTGTCTATCTGACCTTTATGGGTGCAGACTGTATTAACGTTGGGGCAACGAGGTGGAAGAGCAGGTCTCTCCAGTGAAGCAGGGCCTTGTAGTCTAGCTGCTGCACCCTCCATAGCACAGAACACTCACTCACCACACATACTCATACCAAATAGTCACATACCAAAATACTCAGTTTCAGCAGAGAGCTGGTGTTAAATCAGACATCTCAGAGTAAGAGTAGTATAGCATGGGTTTATACCCTTTAGGTCATGACAAAAAATGAGATGCTGAAAGTTAGATCAGTGTGCCTACTCTGCAGAGTTTATACAGTATGGCCTCAGGTTACATAGATTTAGCAAACTGTAAGTATAACCCTCATGCAACTCATCATTACCCCTATCTGATCCATGTTAAACCATCTACCAAACCCATTATCTGAGACTTAAGAGTGACAATGAACATGTCATATATTTGTCACACTAATGATTGTTCTTGTCACTTCCCATGTGGGTTGAGTGCACTGTGGTAACCTCTGTGGCTGTGGAGTCTGTGTGTGTGTGTCACCCTGACAGTCTGACAATTAAATGAATTAAAGTATTTTCTTTGCATCGGTTGTTCTTTAAGTGTTGTGCAATTTACAGAGTCCTAACTAACTAAATAGCCTTTTGTAAACTGTGAGTGAGTTACACTGTGTCACACTAGTGTTGCTGAGGCTCCCTTAGATAGGTAATAACACATTTGTTTATATTGTGGCTGTTTAGTGTTACCCTTTCTATGTTAAAACCCCTCATCATAGTAACACTGTTGAGCCCCTACAAACCCCCAATGCACTATGGGTATTACCTCATGACTCTTACTCTGGCAGGTTAGGTTGTAGACTCATGGTTAAGCCTAAGGAAGATTTAAGATTTCAATATACGTACTAGTTTGCAGTGGCTAGAGCCAGTCTGCAGAAACTACACCATTACAGGTAACCACTTCAAGTGATGCAGCTTACTGTGAGGAGGGCAGTGAGAATAGGTTTCCTTACCATGAGCAGGAGGCTTGTTAAAGTTTATTTAAGTTTAAAAATATGTTTCTACTCACAAAGACTTTTTGTTAGTTGAAGGTAATTACAAGGTGAAATGAACAAACAAAACGAAGTCAAAGTACTGTTACAATAAGCATGTAAAAGTTGAAATAAATCAGAAAGTTACGTAAAGCAAGGAACAGAGCTAGCCTCTCGGGTTCTGGAGAGAAATTGCTCTGTGGTTTATTCTATTGATTACTTCCTATATACTATTCTTCTTACCCCTACTATCTCCAATTATATGCTTCTGTTCATGATCACCATCTGTTCAGGCAAAGAGTCATTCATGGGTTATTCCCTAACGTGTTGAATGTTTTTATCTCAGGGCAATTTGTTGCTTCTGACCTTCCTTTGACCCTTTTCTCTAGAGTATTTTTTCCAATTGGCCTAGGGTCTCTCCCTTGAACTTCCTTGCACCAAGGGTGAAAACAACTAACCATACATGCATCATTATATACACTAGATTGTTCCTTTTAACCCTTTCATCTCATCCTGCACCTTTACACATTCTTGTCCTCCAAGTGACCTCATTTCACCTCACATTCCTCTCTGCTGTCCATTCAGCCTTATTGATAGACACATCTGTCGTGTGTCCTCCCCTAATGCCCACTATGATGTACTGTAGCGTTCTTTAGCATGATCGTTCTAGTATTAATCATTGTCCCCCATGCGACCAAATTGGTGGGAGGACTATGGATCTGCCTGTGTCTGTCCATCTGTCTGTCTGTCCATCAAACACGATATGTCAGATGACATCTCAGACAGCACTGGTCTGATTTTGATGAAACGTGGAAGGATGATGCATCTTCACACTGTGTCAGCATTGAAAAAAAAGTACACTGATTGGCCTAATGAGGGCACTATAATTAAAGGTCAAAAGATGTAACCCAAACATAATGTCTGATTTGGATCATGCATTTTGACACTCTGTATTGGCATTAAAAAAATGACTCTGATAAGCCTGATGGGGTTGCTATAATTAAAGGTCAAAATTTGAAAGGCCATAACTGCTACACCACCGGTCTGATTTTGATGAAACTCAGAGGGATGGTGCATCTCGTTACTGAGGGGTTCCTGCAGTATTCATGGGGGACAACATGCTTACTTGTTTATCATTGCTTCTTGTAAGCTGTTTTCCCTTGCAGCTACCCCATGCTTTACAGTTGTCCGACTGTCAGATGTTACTTTATAATCGGTCTCTTCAAGTAATTGTCCCTGGATGTCTCCTCTCGTTTGTGATGCTCCTCTTTCCCAGGAAGCCTCAAGTCCAACCATTTCCAGGCCGCACAACAGTGTGGCTGAATATTTTGCTTTGTCTTACACACACCCCGGCTCCTGCCAAACTTCCTGTCACACAATGTTTGCATATCCATTTAACTTTGAAAGGAGAAATAATAAACAACCACAGGCTGGCACTTTGCATGAAGAGCAGCCTAGCAATCAGGGCTGGGCTTTCCACAAACATCATAGGATTCAGATCACCTCAGAGTACTGTGGACTAAGATGAACTCAGAGTGGTAATCATCACAGAAGCCCTCCCAACCAGCGTCTACGGCAGCTCCTCTCGCTAATGCTGTGCAGTGGTAAGTGAATGGGTATAACCTCATGCCTCTCAAACAGCTGGCTGCCAGACCACGCTTCTGACAACTTCTAACAGCTGACAAAAAATAAATGCATTTTCCATAGAAAATCCTCTTGGGGGGTGCAGCACAGTGCACAAGTAGAAGACTAAGACTTGGACTTGTACAAGTCCTGTAAGATGAACTCTGAGCTATGGCTGCTTTTTAATGATCATCCAGTCCCCCGAGCGATTCAGAGCTTACTTTATTAGAAAAAGGTTAACCTACACCCTGAATGCTGCTGTGTAGAGGGAGGACAACATGAGCAGGCTGCAGAAATGACATCACTCAGAATCTCATTCATTGGCCGTTACGTAAGGAGAGTCTTTATGCCAGTTTCTTTTAGAAGAATGGGTGTTGCCTTATTGGAAAGGTCTTTGGGGATATGGGGTGGTTTACATCCAGATGAAGGAATCATTTTAGATAATCATTCCTCTGTTTCCCAGTAGATGTATACTCACACAGAGAGACAGAAAACATCTTGAAATGAAATGGGATCACAGTGCAGTGTTACTGGTTTGGAGATACTTATCGCCCACGACAGGCAGCAGGATATCCACTGTGTTTGTGTGTGTCTGTGCATGTGTGTGTGTGTGTTTATGAGGCGTATGCATGTGGTTTGTTTGCACGTGTGTGTCAGCGTGGCTGTTGGATGGAATGTGTGTTTTGATTAGCTGATCAGCAGGGAAATGGCCTTGTTAGGGCTAACGGGGAGAGGAGACGGAACTACCCTTTAAACACAGTATTGTTTAGCCGCCCAGGCCTGAGGAAAAAACAAGGGGATCCCCTGGGGAACTGCATAGCTAGCCTTCCACTGCAGCTGTTGATGAAGAAGCGAACTCCCCTCTCCCTCCCCAAAACCACTGACTAATACACTTTCTGCTTCACTGTCTCCCTTTCTTTCCTCTCTTTCTCTGTCCCTGTTTTCTGTCTCTCCCGCTTCTTTGAAAGTAGTTGAAAATGTGCTACATAACTGAGTGACAAAAAGCTATTTGTCTGTTTTAATATGAAAATATATTTTTTTCAACCCAGAACTCCGACACTACTGTGCGATTCAGCGCTGCACAGCAAGGCTTTAGGCCAGCTCATTTAGCAGTGTTTCCATAGTGATCTGGAATGGGTTGTGTGGCCCCATGCCATCCATGGTACAACACATACTGCTATTATCCAGTGAGATAATGACAGAGCCATCACCCCCAGCAACAACACTCATTATACATCAGAGGGACAATGAACCGCAACTGCACACTCAAGCATGTTTATCCATTTAGTGGGGATATGTCATTGAGAATTACCTCTGATGGGTCGTGGATATTATGTATTTTAAGGCTGGGTAAATACACATTTAAAGGATTTCTTTTCTTGTGACGGTGGTGTGGTTTCAGTGCAGCAATGCGGAGAGAGAAAATGTAATTTCTCTGCATGAGAATCCGGTGACTTTGACAGTGCTTTAGTCTCTGTCTGTGCGCTGCCCTCTGGACTCCATTTGCTTTGTTTTTCCTAAGAAACTGAATCCCCAGCGTAAGGAATCTGGTCTGGCTAAGTAGGAACCGAGAGAAATTGGAGACTGTTTTCCTCTGCATAATCATCCCACTATACTGCCAGCAATCATAGGTTGGCAGTCCACAGAGAGACCGTAGTTAAGCTGAGAGGAGAGCACAGTGCAAGGCAGAGAAAGTGAAAGGGATCTCCTTGATGCTATAGCTAGCAAGCGGCCTTGGAGAGTTAATGCACAGAGAGACACACAGTCTGATTGGGCACTTGTACACTGGCTAGCAATTACTCAACGCAAACCAGAAAGACCCTAATGAGCAGTAACAACTGCCTTATGCAGCCTCAATGACCTGATTACAGTCTTATGCCGGGATCACCTTGGGTACAGTGTGATATCATCTGGTGTTTGTTAGCCAGGTTGGAAGACACGACTTTGGCATGTCACTGCTCAGCACAGGGAAAGATAATATGGGACTGAGAGGAGCTGGAAAATAACTGTAAAGATGAGCTCAGGTTTTGTTTTTAGTAAGCTCTGTTGTTTCACTCGGAGAAATGGAGGGGACATATGAGGTCTTTGGCAAAAGTGGTAATGCATGGAAATCCAAAAGTCTTGACCAGTTGTTGGAAAATACCCAGTTCCTTGCGGTTTATTTCGTGCAGTGTATCGGCCAAACATGGTTTTTGTCAGGCAAATGAATGATGAAATCTTACTGCAAGCATCTAGATCCCAAGACATTCTGTTTGCAGGTGAAAAAAAAAATAACAATGTCAAAGATGCTTTCTGTTGGCTCCTTTCTCCTCTTTCTGTCTGCAGAATAACTGCTCTCAATACAAGTATTATTTCTATCCATTATCGATACCCTAATAACTCATGTCTGTCGTGTATGCCTTTGCCTGCTCTTTCCACCTTACGCAGTAACTGCTGTATCAGTTTTATACTGTGTTGTGTCAATTAAACCTTCAATTATTGTGTGTGTGTGTGTGTGTGTGTGTGTGTGTGTGTCTCTACAGGTCAAATGTTGGCTAAGTTGAAGAACAAAGAAGAAATAACATTGCATTTTCTACTACCACAATGTTCATTTTCTGAGTTATTAAAACTTCTCAGTACTATCAGTGATATAATATATCTAATATATCAATATATCTTCCCCTTCTCTCTCTCTTTTTATGTGTGTGTGATCTTTTTCAGGCCAAGCTGAGGCTGAGCTGAAGGAGTTTAGTCCATACTACAGGAAGCAGTTCTCTGTGGCCCATTTCTCCCAGGTAGAAGATGAGCTAGAGCAGCACAAGGAGAAGATCACACAGCTGCTCAAACAGAGGGTACGTGTGTATGTGTTTGTGTGTGTGAGTGTGTATGAAGGTTTGTGTTTGTGTGTGTGCCCATTTGTATGATACCTGTCTTTATTTGTGAATCATGCGTCCTTCACTCAATATTTTTAGAAGGTGTTGCAATATGAGTATTCATAGAAAGTATTTTTGAATGCATGTTCAACTGCACGAAATCAAGGCCATTTTGCTTTTCTATGTATTTTCTGTTCATCAA
>OOFE01028125.1:0-12046 GCA_900323365.1 Monocentris japonica
CATGGGCACTCTGACCGGTCTGCGGCTATGCAGCCTCATATGCAGCAAGCTGCGATGAACTGTGTGTTCTGACAGCTTTCTATCATAGCCAGCATTAACTTTTTCAGCAATTTGTGCTACAGTAGCTCTTCTGTGGGATCGGACCAGACGGGCTAGCCTTCGCTCCCCACGCGCATCAATGAGCCTTGGGCGCCCATGACCCTGTCGCCGGTTCACCGGTTGTCCTTCCTTGGACCACTTTTGGTAGGTACTAACCACTGCATACCGGGAACACCCGACAAGACCTGCCATTTTGGAGATGCTCTGACCCAGTCGTCTAGCCATCACAATTTGGCCCTTGCCCATTTTTCCTGCTTCCAACACATCAACTTCAAGAACTGACTGTTCACTTGCTTCCCAATATATCCCACCCCTTGACAGGTGCCATTGTAACGAGATAATTGATGTTTTTCACTTCACCTGTCAGTGGTTTTAATGTTGTGGCTGATCGGTGTATAACAGTGTTAGACCATCCAATGGTGGATTTTTCCTTTAATGATCACAATATACTGACCCCCTGTGGTCTGGAATACTGAATATCAAAGTAGTTGTTGATTATGCCACCCTGAAAAGGATTAAGCAGATACATAAAATGAGTAATGTTTATTTTGTTAACACCATGGCCAGTACTGTCTCATCTTCTCCTAGAATAATGCCTCTAAGCTTCTCCTTGCCATCATGGAGAGTCGCCACGACAGCGAGAACGCAGAAAGGATTCTCTACAACATGAGGCCAAAAGAGCTGGTGTGTATGGCATTATACAAACCATCGCACAGCATTAAATGGACATTATCTGACAGTCTGCATTCTTGCAGGTGGAAGTGATCAAGAAAGCCTACATGCAGGGTGAGATAGAGGTGGAGGTAACCGAGGATGGTGAGGATGGGGAGGAAGAACACTCTGCTTCTCCACGCAATGTTGGTCATAATATCTACATCTTGGCACATCAAGTAAGCTACCACCTATCTGTAACATTGGTACGGAAACAGACACACCCATGAGCAAATGCTGCAGTACATGCATGGCCACATAATATGCATGACCAGTAGATTTTCAATGGCCGCCTCCTTATGTTGGTGCCATTTCCTATGGTTTCTAAAGGCATGTTATATCAGAGACCTACCATGCTATCATCTTCTCTTTTTCAACCCACAGGCTGGGTTGAAGTAGCAGGGTGTCTGTTTCAAACCATGATTTAGGTTAACAACAACAATTATAGTTATGTAACATCCACTGTCAATCCACAGCCATCACATCCTGCAGCCTTGTAGATGAATGAACTGTGTATCCTGCATCTAAAGAGAGAAAATAACTTGACGTGTGTACTGTACCGTGCTGTAAATTGTTTGTGTGGTAGTGTTTGAAAGTCTGTCTGACAATGAGAAAAAATGTTATCTTTGTTTAAACTGATGATTAGCACTCATCACTGAGTTTTTCATTGATGTTGTCATTTCAGTTAGCCCGCCACAACAAGGAACTGCAAGCTATGCTGAAGCCAGGAGGGACATATGGGGAAGGTGATGAGGCCCTGGAGTTCTATGCCAAACACACAGCACAGATTGAGGTCAGTTGTTGGGCCCTTGTCCTAACTGGACTCTGCTATTTTGGATCTGCCCCTGCCAGTTTCCTTTCCTTGTATTTTGTTGTTGTTGTGTATCTGTTTTTTTATGTGAGATGTGTTGTGCCCCCACTATCTGATCTGTTTCATCACATCCCTGTTAAATTGAGAGGACTGCAACATATCTTTAGGTATTGGTGTTGACCTTAGGCATGTGAGTCAGTGTTTTTCTTTTTTTGCCTGCTGTTGAGTCTCATAGTGTACATAGTGTACATAGTGTAGTGTCAGAATGACGTGCACCCTTGGCATGTTAGCACGTTTTCTGGTGTGGTCAAAGAGGAGAAAGCATGTTGTTTGTTTACAATGCTCAAAACTCTAAAGTAAGTTGGTTCAATTTATTAACCACCATCAGTTTATCAACCAAACATACCTACCATTGTTATTGCAAAATACAATTTATACCAATGCCAGATAGCTAGGAAGACCGCTTTATGAAGCACCCTAGTTGCACACCATTTGTAAACACTGGACCTTACAGAAGTCAGTGCAGGGCTTAGGCTTGTCTGCCCACCCCAGTGACAGAGGGTGTGCTGCTGCTGTGGTTGTGTCCAGATTGTACGGCTGGATCGCACCATGGAGCAAATAGTCTTTCCTGTGCCCAACATCTGTGAGTTCCTCACGCAAGAGTCCAAGCTGCGTGTCTACTACACCACAGAGCGTGATGAGCAAGGCAGCAAGATCAATGACTTCTTCCTGCGCTCAGAGGACCTATTCAACGAAATGAACTGGCAGAAGAAGCTGCGAGGTACTCAAGAGGCTACTGGTAACGCAAACACAGTTCCCTGTGCGTCCTTCTCCTTACCTCTCTATCTCATAGTGCCTGCTTTACACGCCCTCTCCTGGCATCCCTCCAGGTCCCTCAGGACCCTCCCCATAAGGGACACACATACTCAATGCCTTTAACTCTGGACCCTGGAGGGATGAAAGTGGAGCAGGCATGTAAACCTTGATCAACTTAACTTATTTAAGTAATGTTATAGTATAAGTTAATTAAAGGTTAAGATGGGCTAAGATTATATGCTGAAAAACATTTCATTTCAACCTTAGAGGTTGAAATGAAATGTTTTCCAGCCAAAAGGCTTAGTATATTATTAGCATGATGGTGTATAATGTGTTTAATTCGCACATGCTGCAAGCCCATACAAAAACATTTGTTTTCTTTGGAATGCGCACACAGCTACTGTACTCTCTCCATCCACATGTTTTAAAAGGAGAGTAGGGAGTTACCTCCCCATATTTTTTCTTACTTGACACAGGAGTATAGCAGAGAGGATACAGAGTAGGGGAGACACAGCTGAGGCAGTAAGGAACAGCAAACTTGCCAGTGTGACAGATTGATCAACTGGTGTTTGAGAGGTTATGTCCAAGTGATTTTTCTCCCTCCCTCCCTTGAAAAGGAACACAATTTGGATGACTTGTTTTCTTCTGAACACATGACTTTGCGTGGCCTGTTTATCTACAATCAAGTCATGTTTGTTCATGGAGCAAGGTAGAATGTTGTGTTTAGATATACTATAGTAGAATAGATAGACAGGCAAGCTGCTCTGGACCTGGCCCGGTGAGCGTGAGCCTGTCCCCAGTCTTAAAGGAATTAATGGGTCAGCCCAGGTGGCTCCGGCTACAGTTTTAGGTCATTTTCAGTCCAGTAGTCTGCACATTCTCCACTGTTGGTATGGCACAGTCCTGCTGGAGAGAAATCAGAGCAGTGTAGAGGAGACAGGGAGCTCCCAGAGCAGCACTGTGCCACAGGTGTGAGATCGGGAGTGGGAAGCCAAGGTAGGAGGACCAGGTCTATTACCACCATGTGACACAGTGGTAGCCATGTAGAGAGAAGAGGAACAAATCCTAACAAGATGTTCAGAGTCCTATAAAGCAATGTGAAGTGAAATCACAAAGATTAATCTCAGTATGGGTACTCTTTGCTTTAACCTTTTGTTTTTCACTGTCAATGGTGCAGGCCTAAACACTATTCTAGTTTCCCCTCCTGCAGGGCATGTCCCTGTTGACCCCCCAGCTGCCTCTCACTCGGCCATTGCAGTTACAGTTACAGAAAAGTTTGTGACCCTTTTTGAATTACCTGCATTTCTGTATAAATGGCTCTTAAAAAAATGGTCTAAAGTATCATCTAAATCATAGAAATTAGAAAAAGTATGTGAACCATGAGATTTAGTAACTGGTGAAACCTCCTTTAGCAGCCAGAGGGAGAGTTGCAATGGCATTGAATTTTCTCTCAATCTTCTCTGACTATAGACTGATAGATGCTTTTGTAGCCTTTTCCAGTCTTATGAGCCTCGACAACTCTTTTGAGCGAGGCATATTCCACTTCAACAGATCTGTTTTTGGAGCGCAGGCTCTGTTGGTAACCAAACTTTGTGGGTTTTTTAATATGATAGGACACCTCTAATCCACACCTGATCCAATCGCAATCCAATCCAATCACTCGCTTTGATTGGATCAGCTGGACTTCAGTTACCCCCTTTCATTATTCTAGAGGTTCACATGTTTTTTCCAGCTTAGGCCGTTAATGTTTGAACAATATGTTCAATAAAAACATTATAGAAGCCATTTATGCAGGTAGTTCAAAAGGGTCCACAATTTTTTTTTCTCACAACTGTAAGTGTGACTGCTGTCTTTGTCTCCTTAATGGCAGCATGTTGTAGCCTATCCCTCAGCCAGGCCTGCTATAGGTGGTCTGTGTATACTATGTCAACACGTGATAACATTGCCTCCCTCTTATCTGAATGAATCAGCACAGCCGGAGACCATGTTGTTCCGTTGCTGCTAACCACTGGTCATGACTATGGTGACTTCTGTTACTAAAAATCCCCACCCAGTTGTTCTTTTCTAATGAACAGCGAGGCTCAAAATAGCATTGGCCATGACACTGATCTCCTGACCCATGTCTACATAGGGTGTGTGTGTGTGTGTGCACGCACAAGTGTATGCATGCATATTCGTGTGCTTGTAGCAATTAGTATTCCCCTAAACCTATAAAATCATGTAGTGTTTGTAAAATGTGCATGACAATTGGTTTTGTATCTTTACCCTTAAAATCCAGTTATCTAATCCTTTAATTACAGTTTGGTTTTTTTTTTACGGTACTTATGGTACCACATAGACTGTGCCTTTTTTAACTTTCCTCAGTTAATTTGTGTTCACTCCAAATTTGCTACATGTCTCAATTCACTTAAATGATCTGACACAGCTGGTGAATAATGACCACACCAATCTGATTGAAAAACCATGGCAAAACCTTTGCTGTGGATAGAAATGTTAAGACTTTTCTGAAACCAGTATCAAGCATGAATCCATTGACTTGGCGTATCTACTGTGTCAGTCGTGATTAATGAAAGCTATTATAACTCAACTCCTCACACCCTTCAAAAATTTCATGAGCAATTTGATTTTCAGTAAATCATTCCAACACCTGGTGGTGTTTGTCTTAGCTTGGACTAAAATTATTTGCTAATTCATTTTATAGCACGAAACTCCTCTTTGGTGTGAAACAATTATCAGTCACTGTGTGTTTTACCTTTCCTGTAAAGTGATGTGTTCTGTGACTGGCGGAGGAATACTCTAGTGTGTTGCACAGTAAGCGTAGAGGTGAATTCATGATGTGCCGCAGTGTGCCTGGATTGCAGTACAATGACCTGTGTGCTGCTTCACCCCTCTCTCCTCCAGCCCAGCCCATCCTCTACTGGTGCTCCAGGAACATGTCCTTCTGGAGCAGCATCTCCTTCAACCTGGCCGTACTCATGAACCTGCTTGTGGCCTTTTTCTACCCTCTGGGGGGTGTCCGCGGAGGTCAGTCGGATAACCTCTTCACCATTTAAACTCCCCCACACCCTCTTTCAGCACTTCCCCACGTGAATCATCAGCAGACTGTGTTCAATTTAAGGCGGCCAGATCGTGATCTGTGTACGTGTCCTGTGGTTAATGCAGTGAGTGTGACTATTACAAAACAGGAAATGGGAGTGAGTGCCACAAACAGGGACTGTTAAAGCATGCACAACGGTGGTGTGGAAGGCATTACGGTAGTCTACATAGTATACATTACCACAAACCTGTACGGGAAAGCTGAATAAGAGAAGAAATTGGGTCACTGCTGTTAAGCCTTTTTCCTTCCTATAGATCTTGTGATTCCACTGTGCCATACTGTAAGTTGTTACAATCAGTTGACAGACTCATGCTTATTTGGTCATATTGAGGATTAAAAACAAAAATAATAAAAGTAAAATTTTCCACTGAAACCCAAATTCATGAAACGCATATTTCATAACATGAAGATCTAAAATCAGACCTGGTGGAATCCAGATTCAATGTCGTTTAACACTTCTGCATTGTACTTAAGATAACACTGCATTTTACTCAGAAGCATTTTTGTATTGTATGGTCAACCGTGTCAAACGCAGCACTGAGATCCAGCAAAACAAACACACACTAAGATAATATTTTTTCTACGTGTCAAACAATATGACTTTTAGAAGATCAGCCCTGAGTAAAGAGTCACTCTGCTATACTGTAACAGTGTCTCTTGGGACAACATTCTATCCTCCCCATGCTTGTGGTTTGGGTGTAGCCTCACACCTCCTTAACCAAAGTGAGTTTCATCACAACTAGAGGTGTAATTTCAATGAAATCCTATCTGACAGTTCAGATCTTACACTCAATGCTGTCACAAATAGCCCAATTGGATTGTCTCTCAATCAGGTCCAGACCTGTTTCTTGATACCTTTTCTGAGCTTGACACTGACATATGACTTAACCTGTTACCAGATTCCCAATCTCATTCTCACACTGGTCATGGTTTTGAATTGTCTTCTCCTCCAAATGTATCACTCCTGTTAATTAGGTGTGTGTCTGTGTGTTTTCTGTGTGTGTCTGTCTGTCTGCCTTTGGTAAGGCCAAATTCGCTAGCAGGAAACATAACACCATGCCACTGTCTACAGTGTTTGGGATACCGTGGAAAGTGACGCCTGCCTGATAACAAGGCAGATACTTGTCAGGCCTCTTACTTCACTGACTGCTCTTAGATAATCTTTAATACTCCTTGCATCACAACTCTAAACAGTCTTCATCTAAGCATCGACAGTGCTGGGGAAACAACTATGAAAAATTAAGTTCAAATACAGCAAAAATGTTGTTTACTACATTACTAACTTCTTTGAAAAAGTAGTCAAACTACATACAAACTGCTACACACTGACGTCCATACTACATTGCTACTGATGGTGAATATTTCTTAATGTGATACCAATTCCTGCATGTGAAGTTTTTGTACAAATCAAAGGAATGAGTGATGGAATTGAGCATGCTTTTAAATTAAGTTTCAGTTTTCTATTTGTTTTTGCTGTCCCTCATTTCTTTCCTTTTTTTCTCAGTTCTTCTTGAGGGCAGTATTTGTGGTGATGTGGAAAGCCACAGCCATTAAGGCCTCCATTGTTCCAGTGCAGAGTTGCAGAGAGAAGACACACATTGTGACTCGCATAAACTTTCAATTGTTCTGTCTGGGGTCAAGCGGCGAGGTCCCTTTTGTTTGAACTTCCTCAGAGTTGTATAGAAGAGAAAAAAGAGGTTGTTAGCTTAGTGCTAGAAACCTTTATGTGGTTTCCAGTGTCACAGGCCTCACAAGAGCTTAGCAGTTCATTCCAGGACATGTCAGTCAGTGCAAGATGGGGGGGAGTGACGTTGGCTTCAAAATGAAGCCAGTTGTCATCTGCATCATCAAAAAAGTCTGCAGCCACTGTTATTGTTCAATAGTAAATATTTAACACATGCACAGATACATACACAATTTACTTTAGTCTGGACTCATGTGAACTTAGATGTTTGTTGTTAATATTCAAGCCAACTGCTTGCAAACATGAAATGAACCATGCCCTATGTGGGGCATGGGGCATGGTCCATTTCATCATGGTTCATTTCAAGCATTTCATCAGTCCTAGAAAGAAGCACATTAAATAGCCTGGGGCTGTATACCTTCTGGAGGCTACTTGTCTCAACCTAGTCAGCCTATCCTGAGAGGTGTATAGGACCAGGTAAGCCCGGACCAGCAGAGTTCCAGAGCCTCCCCCCTCTCACAGGCCCTTTGTTAATGTGACCATGCAACTAAGAGCAAACAGTACAACTAGGTCAGCAACTACATATCACATAGCACAGCCCAGGGGAAGCTAAATAACCACAAAGTAGCCATAAGGGAAACTGGCCCTAATTTTTTTTTTTTAACTGTGCAGCGAAACATGAGACTCTAAAATTTACTTTGAAATTGTTTTGGTGTAAGAGAAGAGTTAAAGGTTGGTCTCTCATCCTCTCATCGCTGCAGAGTAAGCTAGTGGGATCTTTTAAGAGAGATGAATGGCCTTGGACTGTAGGTGTGTGACGTCCAAGCTGCTGTGTCTGGCTTGGCTGCCAAGTCCAAGCACCCCAGCGGGCCGTCAGGCTGCAGAAGCCAGGATCACTGTTGGATCATCCCTCATGAATTTAGCTGGAGCCAAGTGTATTTTTAGCCAACCGGGGTTATGTAACGAATACCTGTCATATGATCACCACACAGAGAGGCGAGAAGAAGGAGGCCTCAGAAGGGATGGATGGAGGGGATGGGAGAGTAGAGGGAGGCAATCATCCTTGGTGCCTCAGAGCACAGAAATGCTGACTGACCTAATTTCTAACATGACAAACACACTTTGTTCATGCACACAGGAGTTAAATTTACATTAATAAAGTAATGCTGCCCTTCCACGTGCAGGTCGAGACTTGGCATTGAGTTGGTGCCTGGTAAGCTCATGATAATGCCTCACTGAGCTATAATGATTGATGTGTCACACTTACTGTTATGTAAAAAGAAACACACACACACACAGGCAAAGAGCTCTGCCTTCTTTGTCTCAGGGGATTGACTATATCAGGGCATGTTCAGTGGGTGAAACTATTGAGAGGGGATATCCCAGGAGATTTGGAAGATACCATTTTTCAGACAATGCATGGTGAACTTCAATAATACGTTATTTACAGTTGGCTTGTTCCTTTGAGTTAGGAATGTAGAAATGTAGAAATGCACATTGCTCATTTTACCTCTATATCATGATGACGTGGCACAAATCTGGTTTGATCAAAGTTGTATTATCGGGGCAGTGCCAGCCAGACGGTTAAAGAAGCAGGAGAAGTGAATCCAAAAATCCTGCCTTTAAAAGCTACTCTTGGTGCAGCCATTAGATGTGCGTGTACCTGAATTAATGTGAACCAAGGCAATGCTGGAAGGAACATGCATGCTCAGCATACATTTGCTGGGTACAGTAAAACTGTGGTGATGACATCACAATACATTGTGGGAGCGGTGTGAAAATTTGCAGCTAAGGTGTAAAGATTCATAGATCTAAAGGTAAAGGTTTCATAGATAAAATAATACAACTTTTACTTCCTTTTTTTTTACTAAGATACCGCTCAATGAAGGCATCAGTGGTAGGGTTCACACCTCTCCCTCATGCTAGCCCTGACTTCCTCTTCTATGTTCCCTTCTGTCTGCCTCCTCCCCCTGGTCCTCAGGTACCCTGGAGCCCCATCTATCTGCCCTGCTGTGGACGGCCATGCTGGTGTCCCTGGCTATTGTCATCATCTTGCCTCAGCCCCACGGCATCAGGGCGCTCATTGCCTCCACCATCTTGCGCCTAATCTTCTCTGTAGGCCTGGAACCCACCCTGCTCTTGCTGGGGGCTTTCAATGTGAGTGTGTGTGTCCATGTGTTATGGTAGGCGATGAGCATTTCTAGTTGTGCCGCAGTATGAAAGCGGGCCTCTGGAGACAGGGTTTTTTCAAGGTGGTCCCCCCTGTGCCCTTAGCCTCAGGGTTCAATGTCACTTATAGGTGTTGGGGTGCATGTCCCAGGGAGATTCCACATCACTGTGATATTTGGTTAACTCTGATGTGACTGTAAAGATTTTTAGTTCAAGCATTCTTAACAGTAAGTATGTGAAAATCAAACATATATTATCATAACATGGCTACTGTGTCTACATAATGGTGTCCCTTGTTTTTCAGGTGTGTAATAAGGTCATCTTCCTAATGAGCTTTGTGGGGAACCGAGGGACCTTTACACGGGGCTATAAAGCCATGATCATGGATGTAGAGTTCCTTTACCACCTCCTCTACCTGATCATCTGCAGCCTGGGGGTCTTCGTCCATGTCTTCTTTTACAGCCTGCTGGTGAGCACACACGGAGAACGCACGCACAAAATTAAAATAGTTTAAAGGGAATTAGGGAAATGAAATGAATGAAGTATTTATTTCATTTTTTTGCACACATAAACTCTGAACTCTTCTACTTCTTTCCTTGTGCCTCAGCTCTTTGACCTGGTGTATCGAGAGGAGACCCTGTTGAACGTAATAAAGAGCGTGACTCGCAATGGCCGCTCCATTGTTCTGACAGCCGTGCTGGCTCTCATCCTCGTCTACCTCTTCTCCATTGTGGGCTACATCTTCTTCAAAGACGACTTCATCCTGGCCGTGGACAGAATACCCAACAAAACACTAGGTATGTTCAAATAGGGGTCTCTTCTAATTCCCTAACTGGAATGAACATAAATCACCTGCCCTCCCTGTCCCTGACTGTCAAGCTGAGACTGAAAGACGGTATTAGCACAAACAGGTTGCAGGATGTCTGTGAGAATACATGCAGTCAAAGTGAAGAAATTCTGTCTATTTAAGAAATACAACAAGTAATTGGGGGAAAAAAAGAGCTTTTTTTCCCCAATGACTTAACACAACAAATTGGTTGAGATGATACTAAGCTAGCTTGTAAACATACACACATTTACTATGTTTAAATGTAATGTAGGTGTTAGGCATGGTCCCTTAATGGGCGTTAATATCGGACACACAAGTGACACTGTTACCAATTGTGTCATTGCACAATGGCAAGTTGTTCAAAGAGCTTATTTGCAAAAAAAAAAAATATATATATATATGTCCTCTTTTTAAAATCAGTTCCTTCTCATATCTTGTGTTCCCCATGGGTAGAGCACGGAGCCAGCATGGTGGGAGAGTTTCTTTCTGGTGGAGTGTGTCAAAAGGAAAACGGGGAGAACTGTTCAACAGAAGCTATGGTGGATGGTAGGTAGACTTGAGTGAGAGGTGTGTGCATGTGTGCGGACGTCTTTGTGTCCTCACAGACCCCTGACTCAGCTGTAGATTCTTCCCAGAGTCCCAATGAGCCGTAAATCTGGGCAGCTGGTTGATCATGGGATTAGACCTGGCTGGGCTAACTGGGGGCTGGCGGGGAGCTGGGTGAAACACAGGGGGCTGTGACTCCTTGTGTGTCTAGGCGGACAAGGGCTAAGACCTAATGTAGGGGCCAAGGGTGAAAAGGTCAGGGATTAATTACAATCACGCGCAAGAAGGTCGATGAGGTCACAGGGGGCTTCCCACCACAAACAACCAGTTCTAGAAAACCTACTGACCTCGATGGAAAACTCTCCAATCACAGATGAACCCATGCACAGCCTTAATGTGATCAGTCAGCTGCATTGAATCCTCAAACTGTCTGGGGCTTGACCTCACCACGGCTACCAGGCCCACTAATTATGCTGGTCTGGTGACTTGTTTTTGTGGGGATCGTTGGGAAAATTCCCCCTGGGTTTTATGGTCGGTTCTGTTTAATACATTTGTAAATAGGCTGATCAAATAAATCAATTATAGATTCTTCATGATGAAATGCATAGTGTCTCGGTAGTATGCTGAACCTAAATTCTGCTGAAGAATTTAGATCTCACTGCTCTCTGATGTGATAAATTTAGGCTTAATGGCATTTTTGGATTAATAGTTTATTTTCATCAATTAACAAAATGCAGTGAATGAACAGAAGAGAAATCTAAATCAAATCGATATATTTGGTGTGACCACCCTTTGCCTTCAAAACAGCATCAATTCTTCTAGGTACACTTGCACACAGTTTTTGAAGGAACTCAGCTGGTAGGTTGTTCCAAACATCTTGGAGAACTAACCACAGATCTTCTGTGGATGTAGGCTTCCTCAAATCCTTCTGTCTTTTCATGTAATCCCAGACAGACTCGATGATGTTGAAATCAGGCCTCTGTGGGGGCCATACCATCACTTCCAGGACTTCTTGTTCTTCTTTACGCTGAAGTTAGTTCTTACTGACATTGGCTGTATGTTTGGGGTCGTTGTCCTGCTGCAGAATAAATTTGGGGCCAATCATACGCCTCCCTGATGGTATTGCATGATGGATAAGTATCTGTCTGTATTTCTCAGCATTGAAGACACCATTAATCCTGACCAAATCTCCAACTCCATTTGCAGAAATGCAGCCCCAAACTTGCAAGGAACCTCCACCATGCTTCACTGTTGCCTGCAGACACTCATTATTGTACCGCTCTC
>OOFE01028126.1:0-11842 GCA_900323365.1 Monocentris japonica
GTGTTTAAAAAGCAGCCTGCGGAGAGCTGTAAGAGTGATCACAGCCACAACTCAGTGACAGCATGTGCTCATGGATAATTTCCATACTCCATACAGTGAGATTTCTTTATTGTGAGGTTCTCTGCCCTTTCTCACTGCAAGTTGAGAAATTAGTGATGCCATTGTAAACCTTGCAGATTTTCCATGTTTGATGAGTAAGCTTAAGTTGTCTATGGCCAAGTTATATCCCTGTTGTCAAGAACAATATTAATATTGTTGAATGTTACCTTTGGCTTATTAATTTGAGCGTGAAGTTCCTGTAGAGAGCACATCATTCAGCACCAGTGCTGTGCAGACCCATCTTACAAAGGAGCGTGCAGTATAGCCACAGTGTGTCGTCACTACTGGGAAATGGGATATTTTGGGGTTCAGCTTTTTTTTTTTTATTTGGAATTTGTCCTCATCCCTCGTTCTAGGGAGATGCTGACAAATCTAATTCTTGGTGCCAAATACTGAGTAAAGCCCTTTCATTGTTTAAGGCCAACAAAAGAGTGGTTCATTTAGACCCAATTTATTATGATTTCTTCTTTGTGTCAACAAATAGTAACAGTGGCTTGGCAAATATCATCATATCAAAGGCAAATCCAAACGCTTTGTGTGTGTGTGTGTGTGTGTGTGTGTGTGTGTTACACTGGTACAGAGAAAATCACATCATCTTTGTTGATTCAGTAAGATATGATATCATAAAAAATATATTATATATATATATATATATATTATATATATAATTTTGTAATTATGTAACACATTTTGTTATAGTTTGTAAAGAATATTCCTAAGATTTGTTGTGCCAAAGTACAAAGTAGGTGAAAGTGGAAGCTTTGCATGGCATCCTGGTTGAGTGACTAAAGCTCAGCTCCAAGGGGGCACCACTTGTGAAGTCATGAACCGTGATAACAGGATTAAATGGGTGCAATGTGGCAGGGGTCACCGAAATGAGACTACAATGACAATGTCCTGCAATTTAAACATGAATTTTACATGTGTTTATAAAAATGCAGAGACCATCTTAATATTTAATTGGATGTCCCATATGGATGGCCACTGCTGGCACTCCTATTGAGGTTGGTTTGGCACAGTGGAATTCATTCCTAATGTAAATGTACCCTTGCACCTCTGGCCTACATGGGAGGCCAAGGTTTAGTGCAGCCCAGCCCATTTGCCAAAGCTTCTCAGCAGACACCATGTACCCTCTCTTTACGCTGGCAACCTCTTTGACCTCTTTGAACTAGTCCCCAGGCATTACATTCTATAGAAATCTACAGAATTCTACACCAATTAAATCCATATTTGGGTGCAAATGTTATTTTAAGACTTCTTAAAAATCAGCTTAAGTGACCAATGGTGGTCATGTCCTTTAAGAAGTGAACATGTCCTACTTAACTTTGTTCAATATGTATCACAACACCACCCATCCCTCTCACTCACTCACTCAGAAATAGACCTGTCATCTTGCCATCATCCCCTTATCGTCTAACTGCTAACAAGCCTATTTGCCTGTGACTGACGTTGATGTGATCCCTAAAGCCCCAGGCTTGGCACCGGATCGCTCCTAAGCCAAATTAAGCCTCTGTCATGCCCACCCCCACCTCCACTTCCAGCCCTCTGCTACTCCTGCCATGGGAACCCTACATCTTTAATGACGATGGAGAGCTTTGCGCGCTCCCGCAACACAAAAGCGGTGACATCTGTCTCTGTAAGTGCTGCACTCCAGAACAACCCCACTTGTTCTATCTCCCCTTCTTGAAAAGAAATCAAATATAAAAGTTGGAGGGAGGGTGGGGGCTGCTAAAAGAGGAAGGAGGCGGGGTTAAGGGAGTTAAAACAAAGACCCTTTTCTTTCAAAGTAGGTTTTCTGGTTTATTCCCCTGCCCAGTGGTCCCTAAATGTTCAAAGAAGGTGTTAAAGGAGTCTCGGCTTCCCTCCTTGTTCTGGCACTCTGGAGCTCTGGCACTCTGAAGCTCTGGCTATTGCCCACCTGCCCACAACTGCTTCCAAGTCAAGGGGGGTGTTGAGAGAAAAATGCCCCCTATTGAATTCAGCTGCTGAAAGTCAAAGTCACTGAGATTGCCTCTGAAACTCTAAGTTATTAATTTACCAGGGCCTATGATGTCAGTGGGTCATATGATTTCCCAGCACAAAATCCCTATTAAACTGCAATACAAAATGAAACAGAATTGTAGTTATTAAGGGGCTCTGAAGAATAATTCCTTATAGAATGCTGGAAAATTAAAACTAAAAGTGATTAAAGTGATTATGTCTATCCCCGTGAGTGTTACGGTGATAGTGAAGAGCCCTCAAAGTATTATCAATATTTCTGGTGATATTGCTCGGTGAAGACAAAAGTAAAACCAAACCAGAGGACAGAGAAGACAAAGTAAATCATGAACATTTATAATATCTAAATAGTATCGTGATATTATATATAGTATATATGCATTTATATTATCCGTTAAGATGTGATGAATGAGTCTTGTCAGTAGTAATAAACAGGCACTGTAGTAGTCACCTATGACTATGCGCACTAAGGGTCCTTCTTGTCAAGAAAGATGGCGGCGTCCATGCTGTGTAGGAGGGCAGCAGTATTTTGCTGGACTTTCAAGGGGGTTTTATCTTTAAAAACAGTCATTCCTGTGAACTCACAGTGTGGGCTGCTACTACAGATCGCAAGTTATAACCCTAAACCATTAAAACTGAACATTGATAAGCCATATATTCCAGACAAGGACAGTGAGAAAACGCCGGAGTGGCAGAAGACGTTCAAGTATGACCGCAAACTTTACGGGCGATATGGCTCTGCTTCGGGGATCGACCCTGCTACACTGTGGCCTTCTCATGGCCAGTTAGCAGACATTATAGCAGAAGAAAATGAATGGCAACCACCGCTAGATGTGATGTTGAAGAACATCGCGGCAAAGGAGAAGGAGGAAAATGAAAAACGTCTTGCGAAGTAAGTAACGTTTTCTAGCTAACGTGCTAGATATGCGTCTATTATCGGACAGCTAGTTCAGGTTAGCTGAATATGCTAACGTTACTCCTAACATTTTGTTTGATTGACCAAGGTGTACCCCCTCCCCATGATCTATTTACGTTCACACTCATAATTTATACTCGTTCAACTCGTGTTTATCCACTATGAGAGCTGTTACTTTGTTAGCTTTAACGTTACATTTTGCAGTCTGCTCGCTGCAGGTCTTTGAGATCTTGTATTTCCATTGATATTGAATTTGCTGTTTCCCTTCAATTATTATAACTAACGCCAAGAGGAACAATAGTAAGGTAAATACATAATTCCTTGGGTTTTCTGAAGTGTCAGCTGCAAATTAACACAAATGGTAAGACAAGGCAACAGCGAACCTGTTATCCTCCCCATAACTGATGCAAGTTTCCCTCTGGGCCAATCACCAACAATTGTCACCTTGTTTTGACCTTTAACTTTTGCGCCCCTTTCGACCAATCAGTGTAACTTTGAAACTATTGAAAGGCAGTGGTGAGATGCATCATTTCCCCAAGTTTCGTCAAACTCCAATCAGCTGTGGCTGAGACGGAGCGTTACACATGGACACAAGAGTAGCGCCCCCGTAGGACAGTCAGTGTAAATTTGAAAATGCTGGAATGCAGTGGTGAGATGCGTCATAACTCCAAAATGTCGTCAAAATCCGATTGGTGGGCTCTGACATACCGCGTGCGACTCATGGGCAGATATATATCATCTGCTGATATATTGGACTGATGTTGGCCTTTCATTAAATGTCTGATATTGGCCGGTCAGTGTTATCCACTGCCTATATGATGGCGTTTCCTCCCTAACCACAGCTACATAAAAACAGTAAAACCAGCAATGAAATGTTCTTTTCTTTGCACATTATTGATGATATATATAAATCCATTCATTTAAAGGTGCTGCCATTTCCCTGCCATTGAATACATGTAGTGGGTCACACTGCCTTAAAGAGCTGCTAACCCTGTAAGAATTTCATTAATATTAGTTTTATAATATTAGTGTTTTAGTGTGACATGATGGTCTAAATACTATTTAAGAGGTTTTTCCACCCTGCCAAGAATACAATTCTGGGGGGAAAACACTGAATCCTGTGGCTTTTACCAGGATGAAGCTATAACAGACCATAGGAAGTAAACAAGCAGTACTAATCAATAGATATATTCCTCTAAAGACACGAAGGCTCATTATAAATATACAGATAGAAATTGGCACCTACTTGTGCTCAGCCTTCTCCTTGCTATAGTTGTACTGACACAATGCATGCCAAACAGCATGAACGTCCCTAATCCTAATCTTGTCCATTTCCATTGCAGAGAGAAACTAATAGCAGCCAACATGGCCAAGATGCCCAAAATGATTGCTGACTGGCGCAGAGAAAAGCGAGAGTCTAAGCTGAAGTTGAAAGAGGACAAGGCCCGCCGTTCAAAGTTGCTGGCTGAGGCCCGGGAGCGTTTTGGCTATGCACTGGACCCCCGCAGCCCCAAGTTCTTGGAAATGGTTGCTGAAATTGAAAAGGAAGAGAAGAAGAAAAAGAAACTAATGAAACGCAGACTGAGAGAGGAGCAAGTAGCAGCCCCTGCTGCTCCTCCTGTTGCCTCCTCATAGTCTCGGACTGGCTCAGTTTGAATTACTGGGCATAATTATCTATTAGAACTGGGTCTAACAGTATTTGCAAATACTTTTTTAGGATTTGTTTTAGCCTACTTTGGAGCCAGATGGGTGGGTTTTGCTGCATAAGACAATTATATCACAATATCTGAAAGTCAATTTAGTGTCCTTGTTTGTGAAGAACTTATGACATGATCTGAACTGTCATGATGCTGTAAACCCTACCCATCTTGTTCTCCAAGCAGGTGAAAACAAATGTCAATTATTTTTCCAATACTGTTCCACCCAGGTCTGTTCCCTATGTTGTAAAACTTGCATGTTTAAGTTGTCATGACTTCTTCAAACTCAACATTGTTTTCTATACAAACCAAACAGCCATCACTGGGATAAATGAACCTCTGTACAGACCACATCGTTTTAAACAGGGCATGTTGTAAACTCTGTTTTGTCTATCATAATACATCCTATCAGATGACAAACTACCAGTGGCTGTTACCTTTGGTGTTATTTGAGACAACACGTTATGGACATCAATATGAAGAATGTATTCATGCAACACTCCGACACTATCAGAATACGCTGACTGGGGGCAGAGAGAATTTATTCATGCCAGTAAGTTTTCTTTAAAAAAAAAAGACAAGTTTGTTTCAATGGTATTTTGTGCACCTCCAGGAAATCAGTGACAATTTTAATACATAAGATTCCTCATTCTAAAAGCCCTTTCTATAGCACAGTATACTTCAAGTTCTCAGTTATCTAATCACAAAGCTATGCAACTACATAACTCCCATTAAATTACATTTCATAGCAATAATGGCCATTTAAAGTGGCTTTTAATCAATTGTTGATTAAGATTTAGTGTTCTTTAATTTTCAGTGTAAACATTGCTAAAAACATTGCCTATACACTCAAGTCTGTGTAAACCAATAAATGGCAGTGAAGTTACAGCTCCAACTCCATTGGACACTTTCATCCTCCTGGAAGCCAATCGGGGCAGAAGAAGAGACGGTCAGTTGACAGTATTGTCCAGTGATGTGTCAGTGCACACATTAACACAAGAATATTAACTTGGTGGATATGGGTGAAGGTTAAAAACAGTCCATGTGGGCACTAAACTCAGTGGGGAAGGGAGAGCCCAGTGTGTCCAGACTTGTCCAACATGAGGACGCTTGTTGCCTTACAGGTGCGTGATCTCATCCTGGTCACCAGGGTCAGCCTTGAGTTTGGCGAGGGCAGCATGCACCCTGAACTGTGTACGGGATTCCATGGAGTATTCTTTGTAGTTGTTTCTAAGAGATGACGGGGAGTACAGTTGTTTAGGCTGCTGTTTGGTCAGTGTTGTTCACTGACTATATGATTGCCTGGTCATCTTACTGTAACTACTTACTTGCCAACCCTCCCAAATTGCCACTCTCCCGGGGTTGTCCTATGTCAACTTTCAAAATCTGTTTATTTACTATATTTGTTAAAATTAAGAACACAAACAAATCTAGGCCCTGTGCCATCGCTGCTGTTTCCCAACAGTCAACAAAAGACATCTCAATGGTTACGTTATTAGTTCAGTGGTGGTTGGAGCCAAATGCTGGTATACTGCAAAAAGAAATACGCCTGCAAGTTTCAGCCATCGTGCAAGGATGACTTTTTACAATGAATTAAAAAGATACAGATGCACTTTTTGTACTATATTTTCATTGTTATTTTATACATTAAAAGCTACCAGAATACAGGAATCTTCAAAACCAGACCCCCTGGTTTGCTTTTGGAAATCTCCCTATTTCTGGACCCTCAAGGTTGGTAAGTATGTAATTATGTGACAGGGTTTGACTGTTTCTTAGCCCTTGCATGCAGCAATGTAACTGCTGTAAAGGAATAACTCACTTGGCCTTGTGTAGTAGTTTGACAGCCTTGTCCCTCCTGCCCTGGTCTACATAGATCAGACTGAGCTCCAGCAGAGAGTTGGGCACCAGGTAGTGGTCAAACTTGATCTTCTTCTCACTAAAGAGACAGAGGACAATGGTGAATGACCTGTAGCTGTCATCCATATTTTGAATCTTCTCATACAATACACTGGATTTATTTGATGTATGTGGCTCCAAGACATTTCACGTCTCCAGTAATGTTGTATAAACAATATAGCAATATCAGCTGCATATTGTTTTCCCAAGAAGAAATTGAACAGGCCAGAATGCTTATAGCCTATGGATGGTTCTTCCAAGCTCTTCCTCCTTATATCACCAGACCTGGTTTGGTCATGAGAAACATCAGTGTGATTTCAACAAAGAGCACTCTGTCATCCTTCAGTACCATGCAAATATTCACTGTATAACTTGATGGGTGAGTTCAGGTTTTATTGTCTCTAAGCAAACATCACACTGTTGATACTTCCAGCTGAGAGCTTCCTTAAGAAATTTTATTAATAAAGGACGAGGACAAGTGGCAGTCTGGATTCTGACTATAGAGCCAAGCAAATACAAGTCTAAAGCCTTTTTTTTTATGAGCGTCTTTGACAACTTCTTACCTCCTATTGTGTGAACGTTGTTGTGAAATCTGTGAAAGTAGAGTCTGTCAAACTCTGTTCACACTGCTAGTAACTGCATTGTTGGGTTACTGTCCAGCTGTTGATTTGAGCTAGCCAAATCCCAGCTGTAGTGGCAATGATGTTGCAGCTAAGGGATGGACATATAGCAACGCTGCATGATTGGTTACTGTTAGACAATGCTCCCCAAAAAGTTAGCATCCAACTTTTCCATGCAGACAGCCAAGGAAATCAGACAGCCATGGTCAACACTGGCTGAAGTTTCCTAGATTCCTAGAAACTGGTTTCTTGAGTTGCTTGCATTGTGAGCACGCGGAATAACTTCCTCAATTCCAAATGAATGAATCCCCTAGAGCTCACCTGGCATACACCTTGTTAAAGCATTCCTCAGCAGCCTGGACGTGACCCTGGTTCTTCAGACACAGACCCTTCAGCAGATTGATCACACAGTGGTCATCCACTGAATACTCATTCTCTGCAGAGGAGGAAGTGAACACCATGAGTACAACACAGAACAAAATGTATCCTCACAGCAGAGATGCATTGAATTTTCAAGTGGTCACATCATGATATGATTTAGGTGAGGTGGTTTGCCCATTGTAATTCAGACTGCCTGGGCCCTAGGTTGTGATGAGTTGTATTACCAGGAGACTTCAGCAGGATGCGTTCTGCCTCCATCAATGTCTGCATCATGCCCTCAGTCAGCTCTGGTCGCTTCTTGATCATAGTGAAACCATTCCAAATGTACATCATCTCCTATAATGAAGAATGTGTGTGTGGGGGGTGGGGGGGGAGAGAGATATTATTAGAGGTTACTGTTAGTCAAACATACTGCAAGTGTCTCTGTGTGTGTAGCCTTACCAGCACTGGTACTGGTAGCCTGACTGGGCAGTGAGCATTGTAACGTCTGGCTTTGCGGATGGCAAACTTTTCAGTTGGGGGAGACTTCCCTGCTATCTTCTGCTTGAATGTGGGCACCTGTCTGAAAGCAAAGAAGAAGAATAAAGGCAAAGAAAGGTGGTTAGTGTGATAACGCCTTGAAAGGAAAGGATTGGTGTACCATTGGAGTGTTGTTGTAACTTTTCCTACGCTGTCTGGTGTTTCTAAGATACATGGTGGAACAGTTGTATGTTTACCTGAAGAGCTCCACTTCATTTTCGCCAAAAGGCCTGGCCTCATCCTGAGGCAGCATGCTGAGGTAAGCAGCCTTCATATACACATACATGGCCTGAGAGAGAAAGAGACGATTCATTCATTTTCTCTGGTTCTAGCATCCAGCGTCTTCAAGACTGGTCGATGTACAGATCACCCAACTGCCTTTTTCCAAAAAGATATTAGGAAAGCAAGCAGTTGATTCTAATCAACTCTGACCAAGTCTTGTGCTCTGTACCTTGGACCAGCGGCTCTCCTGGCTTAGTAGGTCTGCGTAGAAGTAGGCCATCTTCCACACTCGCTTGTAGGTGAAGCACCACATCAGCTCCCAGTAGCACATATGGTGGAACTGCTTCCATTCCTGCTGGGCCTTGCAGCCGTCCTCAAAGAGTGCCACTGCCTGTTGGCACAGCAACATTACATCATTTTAGCAGTACAATAAGGATGTGTGACAGTGACACTGAATTTGAGGTATTTTGTCTATTAAAGATTAACATTGCATATTGGTCCTGTGTCGCTCAACGAGTACAGCATGGCACCAACACTACCAGGGTAAAGGGTTTGATTCCCACTGGGGTCGCTCGTACCAAAAAGGTATGCAATCAATCGTAAGACCCATGGAAAAAAAAAATCTCCCAGTTGGCATATGTTGAAAACATTCCATGTATTGAAAATAAAACATTTACCATCATTCTTTCAAGCAATGCTACTTTTTGTGAAGTATACCTCATCAATATTCCCCTTGATCTCCTCAGTCCTGCCTGCAAAGAAGAGGAATATTGCTCCCTGGATAGAAGATGGAGAAATGATAGTTCAAAAAATGTGATTCTCAGCCTCAATCGTTGCTCAGTTCAGAGTCAAACCTTTTAAGTGGAAAGCAGCCAAAAAGTAAACCATCCTGTGCTCAGTTATGTGATCTATAACATGGGGACTGTGTGTTAAGTTCATATCTATCAGCAAGCACACACATTATATACCAGTTATTCTTGAAGGTGTTTAGCCAAAGTATTGTCAACCTGTATTGGTACACATTGTGAGTTTGTTCACTGGGCTGGGCAGGCATGTCGGTAAAAGGTGGAGTGGAAATAGGGAATGTGAATGTGGAGGAATGTGAGTGGCAGGAGTGATCATGTGAAAGAGTGTTAGTAAAGTGAAGGAAAGATGGCATGAGACAGTGTAGGAAGGAATTTGGGTGCATGAGAGATGGTGTGACAGTGTGAGTGGAAGGTGGAGTGAACAAGTGTACCAGGAAACAATAAGGAGTCATGGTATAGCAGAATTTAAGTGGTAGAAGAAGAAAAGCGATGTGAATGGAAGGAGGGATCTGTGAAAAAGTGTTGCTGTAATACGAAATGAAAGTTTGAAAACGTTGCGTTGTAAACCTGAGCGGAAGGAAAATTCAAAGAGTAATGGAATGGAGAAGTGTAGGTGGCAGATGGAGAGATTAAGTATAAGAGTGAACACAAGTTGGAGACTACCACGTGAGAGGAGGAAGAAGCAGACAACGCTCACTCAGCCCTTATTTCCAGATATAACAAATGTCATCGCAAACTGTGGCAGGTAGAAAAATTGCAGACCTGCATCTGCTCTCAATATACTGTCATTAAAGGAAAAGTTGCAAGATATGGTCTGTTGTTTTAGATGCCATCTGTTAAAAACATCTAAAGTTTATGTGGACTAAATTATACACAAACCAAAAGTATTGTTAACATCCACAGCTAAAATGTTTTTTTGATTAGTAGTTTTTGAGAGTTTTCATGATGTGTGGCTACAGGAGGAGAGCACTTGTTGGAGGGTTAAGAACCTTCTGTTTCTGAGTTTTTTTTTTTTTGTTTTTTTTTTACTATTGAGTGATTTATCTTTTAAACAGATGATCTATGGTGCCACTCACCCGTGGGTAGCGGAGCCGGAAAGGTTTCAGCAGCTTCTCAGCTTCAGCCACCTCCCCATCCCCTGTCCCTGAGGAGGAAAAGGAGAATATGAGACCTTCTGCATGTAAACAATGTAATGTCACAATACAATTGGTTTCACTTTCACACCACTTCCTCTAAACAGAATGCTTCCTAGGAGGGAAAAATTGCTCCTGAAAATAGCTGCAGATGGGACCTGTGACATCAAGTGAAAGCAAAGGACCATTTGGGATCATGTTGATATGATCTGCATGATCCCAGATACATATGTGTACAGTAGTACCTAGTATGAATGTGAGGAAGGTGTAGTAGCAGAGCAGTAGCAGGGCACACAGCATGGAGCGCAGGTTCATCCCTGTTGCACCATCATGCAGCTGGGACAAACCATATTCCTTAACAGGACCACATGGAAGGGAAAATATACACGAGTGAGTGACTGTGTTGGTCAGTGAGTGAGGGAGAGAATGACACTTGATTAGACATGGTGGAAATAGGGTTTAATGCATACCTTGTCTCCGGAGAAGCCTGCAAACTCTAAAACTTTAAGTATCCGTGCAGGAAACAGGGACAGAGTCTGGAAATAAAGAAGAATTGACAAACTGTATGGTACAAACACAGAAGCACAAACAACATGTAGTCAGCTAGTGGATGCTTTCAGGATGCTTGTGACATACCAAGTTAAATGCCCCTATTCCAAATGATATCCCTCCCTCTAAGTGAATGTGGTTGGGTCCTTTGATGGAGTTGCGAGATTGTATGTAGGAATGTAGTTCTCTGGGGGATGAAAGGCAGTTATGTCACTATTTAACAGCACAATTAGGAGTAAAAGCACAATAGAGTATAATAATGCCTGACTATGCAATAAAAGCATATCTAAATTGACTGATAACGGCACACATTCACTACATAAAATGTCCATTATTGTTTTAACAACTGTGTTAAGTCTCGTCAGTCAGATAATGTATTCTCTCTATCAGTGCACAATTATATTACACACCACAGACGTAATATTCCCAAAGTCTATTTCCTGTCTCTTCAATGAGGACTTACTTGTAAATCAGGTAACTGTTGCGTACTTTGATTCCTCCCTTGATAAAACTCACCATGTTCTCATCCTGCAAGAAAAATAAGAAGAAATGTCAATTCCATGCCATATTTTTGTCAGAGGCTTTTCTCAAATCTACCCACCCTTTCTACTCTTGTAAAAATTGGCTTAAGTGAAAATATTTGGTGCATTGTCAGTTAAAAAGAATCTTGTTTTGTGTATTCACTGACAGCCTTGGATGAAACAGAAGAGGAGATATTTAGTTCCTTCCAGGTATGAGGAAATGTATTACTGCACCTGTAGGAAGGTGAGAGCAGCTCTTTGGAGTTGGCACTCAGCGTAGCACGCTTCAGCATGGAGCTGCTCTAAAACACGCAGACACATGCACACACACACAAAATCATAAACAATAAACACAAACTGCACATTGGTCAACAACTATTAAAGGAATAATCCACCCTTAATACCCCTACACTGTTAGATATCATAAATGTATGATGTTCAAAGCATTGATCCCCCCCCCCCCAAGAAAAAGTCACACCCCTTAC
>OOFE01028126.1:15959-40434 GCA_900323365.1 Monocentris japonica
TCATTTCAAGGTATAAATGCGGGACTCTAACTCTGAAATTCTCTAAATCGATACAGTAAAATGCTTGATATCGAGTTAGTGTGCAGTCAGAGTTGTCCTGATCTCAGATATGTCAGTCATTGTCGGAAATTATGGAGCAATGTGTTTTTACAGCACCCCAAGTTTTAGAGAGGAAGTCAAATAAGGAGAACACAAGTAAATACTGTTCAAAAATTAGTTCCAGCTTCCTACAAAGCTCCTACAGTACCTGAAATGAACAATCCCATTTCATTAATTTCCATCATTCACTCATAAGTTAATACCAGCCATGTATATGCACAGATCAGGCAGTGATGGATCAAAAACAACTGGTCCTCCTTAAGACACTGAATGCTCAGACACGAGAAACCGTGTTTTTTTTAATTGCAAAGCGCTTACGAGAAAAAGGAAATACAAATTCCTGCACTTTGTAATATTTTAAGTCAACAGTGGCACGTCACAACTTTACTCACACTCAGTACCCAGTACAATCACATGGGGGCGCTGTTGTCACGTTTGTAAATCCTTTTTTCCGTTGCAATATTGGCAGAGAACTCTCTTAGTACCAAGCTACAACAAAACATCCATTCACTTAGAGAACCTATGAACCCTTTAATTGAACTCTGAAATGAGCACAACTTTATAACTGAGTAGTACAACAGGAGAACACTGAGTGGTGGTGTCCTCCCAAGTCAGGTCCCCATGATGACACTCTGGCCCACCTGTTGCCACCTCAAGATCCCCAGCTTCACCAGCACAGCCATGGCAACAATTATCGAGGCCAAGCCAAAACTAAGCAAGTGACTGCCAAGAAAAATCTATCAAATCACCAAGACATAACATTTATCTAGACTACAGAGCCACTGATAACAAGCAGCGAAACGCATTGAAAAAATGCAATTTAATGCAATGTGTTTGTGTGTGTGAGTGCTTGTGCATGCACCACCAATCTAAGGCATGCAATAAAAATAAAATGAGTTTTCAAGTGCTACGGTTTCCTATACAGATCTGCGATCACACTGCAACATTGGTTTGTTGGTTTGCTTCCCCTCCAGCTCATCATACTCCTGGAACTTCAGTAAAAAATGTCCTCCAGATAGGGCTGCTGCAGCATACATGCTCACTACCACACAAAAATACACCAGGTCTAGAGAAATACTCTTCACTTTATTTCAAAAACTGTCACCAATAGAACACACATACAAACAATGTATAAATTTACTTTGCTATTTTGCTGACTGCACCATTCCAACAATATTTGCAACAGTGATCTCTGTCTCCAACATTGATCCCTGCCTTTATTTCATTATCACGATGGATGCAATTGTCACGTAATAACCTGTTAACTGTGTTACAGGTACCCAGTAGCACTTCTTGACCTTTGCAATGAACTCTAGTGAAATGTGAGTGTAGGCTGTTCTGTAAGGTAGTAGAGTGTAGCGTTTCAATCTTAAGAAATAAATATATACATTCATAAAAGCTTCAGTAAAATAGATTTGTTACGTAATTCAATAATTCTGATGATTGCACAAGGCCTGACATCAACTGTGTTCAACGATGAGGCATTTCTTCAACAAAAATGGTTCGTCCTGCACTCCTCCTCCTCCAGAGTCAGTTAAGGTACTTGGAGGGTTCTGTTCAAATTAAAATGATCTTCATTTGCAGTTACTCTCTATTTGATCCTATTTTGCAGTAAAGGGTCATGGAGACAGCCATTGCACATATCTGGGGGGAAAGGACATCAATATGAGGGATGATTCAAAACAAATAAGTAAACAAGCAAATAAGTAAACAAGCAAACAAATTAAATGGATGAGTATAACCTTGGCAGATGCTATGCTATGATATATACTGTATTATCACATGAGCCACATCATGGTTTGCTGTAGCTCATCTAGAGTGGTTGATTTCACTTGATAATGTGTTAATATTATCTGATAATAGATGCACTTTTGTTCTCTCAGATACACACACGACACAAGATGTTAGTCATCAGGCGCTGAATTGTATCTAGGCCTTTCGGTTACATTTGTGAATTTTCAGCATTCCACCAATGAGAAGATGGGAGAAATCGACAGCTTCAGGCTTACCTCCAGAGCTGCAATTCCCAGCGCCACTGCCGCAATAACAATTGCGTTGTCATCAATCAGCTTCTTGAACTTTGGGAAGCAACCAGTGATTGTCTGAGGAACAGAAAGACCAGTGAGAATGATAGAATGAGGTTTTGTATCAGGCACTTCAGATAAATTCAGAGCCCAGGAATATTGTGGAGGTTAAACCCACCTAAAGTTCCCCATTATTCTCTTGTTTAATCTGATATAAATATTTTAGATGTAAAATGGTTGCATACAATATAGTAAGTATTTCAGTCAATTTCAAAAATGGGGTCTATTAAGAATGAGGCCAGTTAATAATTTTCAGATTTTTTTCCTCTTGTTTTGTTCCTATTGATGGTTGTTCACTTGATGTTCACCAGATGAGGTAGTATTCCCTTGACTTCTTTTTACTTAGCATTACATTACCGTCAGAGCCCATACCGTGTTGGATGCACTGATAGCCACCGTTGAATTACAAGGGTTGACCATGCTTGGACAGCACTGTGGTGGGTATTGATTCAGGTTCTTTATGTAATATGGAGAGTCTGTGAAGTCTGAGTAGTTGTAGAATCCACAACATTTTATCTAACAGGGACACAAAGACAGGAAATGTTACACAAAGCATTGGCTGCATGGAGTGAAAAGAATTGTCACTTTATTGCACATTTTATAATTTGTTCAACAGAACAATCTACCGTATCCATAGTAGTATTCCAGAGTCCAGTGACATCAGCATTTTCTCCGTAGCCCTTCCTGATGTTCTCAACTGCCTTGACGCCCAGATCGTTAATCAACGCCTCTGCCTACAATATAAGCACAGACTACTTTTTGCATCCATTTGCCAAAGGACAACAACTGTCATCAAAGCCACCTGCCAATATCCTGTGTGTGTCAAAATAACTAATAATAATAATAATAAAAATAACTTACCAAGGGTTTGAATACCAAGATCACCACTCCTCCAGCAACCTCTGCTATGAAGACCACCAAGATTATGACAAAGAACTAGAGGGAAGGTGGGAAGATCTAAATGTTAAAGCACTGGGCATTTACACACAATTACTCTGTTCTTGCAATAATTGGCTCAGCAAACCATATACTATAAAAGCAAAACAAATTTTTTTAGAAAGAACTAGGCTCTACAAAGTAGAGGTGAATTTGGATACTAGCCTTGCAGGGCTATCAGTCCTGCCTTACACTCAAACAATGTTGCACTGACCCAGTCAAAAGATACTAGCCACAGATTAACCTACCAGCAGCAGCATACACTTGCTCTCTCTGACAGCTCCACAGCAGCCTAGAAAGCCAATGATGAGCAGGACCGCTCCTATTGCAATCAGCAGATAGCCCACATTGAGTAGTTGACTGAGCTCTGCCGGTGCATTGTCAATATTCTGGAGGAAGCCAAGGACGGAACCACTGTCCACCTTTACCCAGATCCCAACACCCAGGATGGCAGCACCCGCCAACTGGGGGAGAAAGGCAGGGAAAGAGGGCGATAGATGGAAGGAGTATTCACAGAAGTATTTCTGTTCAGTGAAGAGTGAATAAATAAATACATCCTCTTCCTACATGTCAGTCTGTACGCAGCAGTCGGCCAATTGTGTCAAAGAAACAGAGCAGATATTCTTTGTACAGGTCAATATCTCAAAATTCTTATCTAGCAATCCAATATTCTTGTATTTTCAATATTAAGCATTGCACTCCTGTGTCATAAACTAATAAAGTTGCCATATGTCCTTCACTTGCCTATTCTTCTAATTTTTAATAACTTCTCACATTGCAATTTACTGTTGATGCGCCCAGCAATAAAAGATACAACTGGCAGCACTTGGGGAACTAAACTGTACTATCATATTTTGAATGACTTGTCATGAAAATAAAACACTCTACACTTACAAAGATAATGCCATTAAAAGCAAACATCATGCCTTTGAGGAATCCAAAGCACCCCATTCTTGCTGCAGATTGTTCTACCTGTAAAAGAAGAGGAAAACCGAGAGACAGACATTGTTCAATGTGATGGGTCTCTTCTGAGTTGTACTGGTTATCAAACAGTCAGTTGGAGGAGCAAAGTTGTGTGCTACCACATTAAAAATGAGGTTCAGGTTCATTTTTAACATACTTCTTCTTCTAACACAGAAAGTTTATTCCTCCATAAAGTTTTTATTCATATTTAACAGCAACCTTTGACACATAACTGACATACAAAGCAATGTTGTCCAGAGTTTCACTACGCCATTATACCCTGCCAATAAGGTGACAAATTAACAGTGAGATGATACAGGTATAATGTTGTTTCTTGTCTTTGAATTGATACTGGGAGACCAACAGTTTGTCAGACAGTGAGGGGTGGGAGAGAATAAGGTGCAGGTAAACACCTGCCACTTTCCCAATCTCTTTACCCTTTGTGAGTTGGAGGACTTATCTTTCTCAAACACTCAACGAGTGCCCTTGCTTTTCATTTCCCATCTGAGGACATTTACTATACACATTCCAGCTTAAATGTAGTGAGTGAGGGCTTTGTTTAGTCTAGAATTAAGGAAAGTACACAGGCAATGACTCATTAAGATACATCACTACGCAAATAAAAGTATGAGTGAGCAGAAAATAATGAAATGAAACAAATTAATTTGTTCCAGTCCAACCCCAGCAACAGGCAGTTTTCTTTTTCTGTGACTTTGTCATTCCTCAAGAGAGACTTCCTTTCGAAGTCTCTCTTCTTTAGAACGCTGTTTTATTAAATGGGGAAAGGAATTATATGGAAGGCATGACCATCACGATGAACACTTGTATTAAAGGAACATGGGTCTGACATCCATTTGCATTAGAAAACTGTCCGGCCAGCCAGCCAAGCCATCACATTCATTCCTCTGGGAACAGGGTGACAAGGAAGTGGTGAGAAACTCTGGTCCTAACACTCAGCACCAACCAGGGGTGCATTACAACGTAGCAGCCCATTAACTACCTCCACACACACACATACACACGTGATTGGACGGACACATGCTCAAATGCACCTGAGCACATGCATAACAACCACCCCACCCACCTACCCAAACACATACACACATCACACACAGTGAGCCATTGCTGTGGATCTTCTCACCCCACTTCATTTTACAACCCGTTTGGTTTCCCTCTGCTTATGTTCAAGCTTGTCTGTCCCCAATGTGTGTGTGTGTGTGTGTGTGTGTGTGTGTGTACACCTCCCAGATGGGGAACAGTGCCCTTTGTGTAGAGTGACAAAACAGACAAATTGTTATCCCAAACAACAATGACCACGCAAAACACCCTATTGTGTATTGCTTTGCAGGAATTGGGGTGTCCTTTATGGCCCCCATTCATTGTTATTTCAGTCATACTGCATTGTGAGACACCTTTATGTCAGCCTTTAGACTTGTTTTCATTCCCTAACACCTTCCCCACACATGAAATAAGCAAATATATATCTACAAACAGGAAGTGGCTTGTCTGTAAAGCTAATGGGAATCTGACCACAGTGTCACAGTAAAGCTGGCCACCCTCAAGTTAATCATACATTTGGGGCCATAGACCAACGGCCAGGATGTCCTTAGAAACATAATAAGATATTGCCTTGACTCCTGCGACTCCCACCTCTTCTTTAACCCCTGAGCTTTTCCCATTTCCTTATGGTCACCCGTTTCCAACGACTCCACTCTGACACTGAGTCGTCAGCCTGTTGATGCATTAAAAAGGCTAGAGGCACATGCAAATCACAAACAAAATGTCCCAGCGGCGAGCGAGAAGGGACCAACGACCAACTAATACAATTCTTTCCTTCTTCTTTCAATCAAAGTGCAATATTACAAACTGCATCTTGTGCCATATAGCGAGCATTTTGACCAGGACAGTAAAATGACTTATTTCCTACCATTTGATTCTCCTTTTAAAATAAAATAAGAAAATAATCTTTCTGGGGCTTTATAACAGCTTTGCATACTTTCTATAATTGAAATAATGTACTAAACTAAATCCACCATGGTGCGTCCGTCTGGGGAACTTCAGTTGTGTTGATGACGGCCATAGTAATATAGCTTAGCACACAGGTTTTAATCTATTAGGCCTACGAGATACGATTCAGTGGGTGAGCATTCCAGTGTGGACATCATATTCCTGTCGTTAATGTGTCACTAAGGAGTGAGGAGTTGGACAACGTTTTACCTGCTAAAAACAAGACATTAAAAACATTAAAATGCTTGTGTAACAAATGGATCAAAGCTTAACATCAGTCTATTTTTTTTGTAAATGTTTATGTGATATTACTTGTTTCAAATGTCTTACAAACAAAATCGAGGACCTTCCTCCCCTAGCTTGGAGATAGGGTGACTTTTATGGGGAGATTGAATTAGATTTGTTGGTGTTATGACAGAGTAATTCTTCGTTCGGGACAAAAATAATTGCATTAAAAAAATATTAAGTGGTTTCTTTTCACACAGATCAACAAAGTCTCTGACTCACTACCTTACATCAAAGCATGAAACAAATCTCAAAGGATGCCATTGAGAGGAATAATTGCAGACTAGAGCCTAGGTCTCAGGAGATAGACAAAGGATTATTGTTGGATCCCTCCCGGTGTTGTCACAGCACCTGAGTTCACTAGAAAAATAAGTACATCTAGAAACCCACACATGAAGAAGCTACAGTGTTAATGCTCTAAATCACAGAGAGCCAGTTTAAGTCAAGACATTCTCAATCTTCCAATCCTACCTTTCAGAGGAGAGTTTCCAGGAAGTTGCTGTGAGGCCCAGGAGACGGTGTGTGGAGAGTCTCTACCTTCACTCTGGTGGAGGCTGTTGCTGTGGGAGCAGAGCAAGTGTGAGATAACAAGAGTGAAGTGTTGTTTGTCTTTTGTCCTCTGAAAATGACCTACAATATATTCCCTCTCTCCCCCTCTTGCTTACTCTGTTGGACTTGGAGGATCTTCTGAGTGAGTAGCTTACTCATTCAGCTTTCTGTTTTTATTTAGGGCTGCCAGTTGGCAATAAGTAAGGGAAGGGGAGGGGGAGCTGATGGGCGTGACCTATGCAGCCAAGTAATGCACCTCACCATGGAGTGAAGCTTGTCCCACCTGAGGGAGAGAAGGAGCATAGATCTGTAGCCACAGCAATCTTAAACACACATACACATCAGCGCCTTTGAGGTGTGACTTTGAAGACTGTGTGTGAATACTACACTAAAACGCAGCAACATTCCAAGACAATACTACATTTCACTACCTCCCACCGTCTGCTGTCACCACCATAGCCTTTCCTAAATTGATGGGAAACTGGGCTGTAAGCAAGTTGAATGTCACTCCGCATCATCGCTTGGTCAGACTTTGACCTCATACTTCTTTCGTACAATGTGACATTTATTGTATCTTTCACAATCTTCAGCCTTTAAACACATATGACACACACACACAGATGACAGAACACAGAGTGACGTGTGTAAATAAATTCAACGGCAAAGAAAGGAGGAGCTTGGATGATTTACACAGAACAATACTGATAATCTGTGACAACATGCTTATGGGTGAAACAGCTCTTTAGGATAGCTGAACAAGCATGAGCACACGTTATGTGCCTAGAAGAATTATATATGACAGTACACCATTTCCAATTAAATGCTTTTAAACTGGTAATCAATGCCCATTGTATACATGTATATTCCTCGTGTGTGTAGTCATTTTATGTGACTAAGTGACATAACACTTATGCACACCCACACACACCCTAGAGCACATTATTCAAGAGTCAAGAACACACTGCATTTTATTGCCCATTTGTCTCAAACAAATGTCTTTCAGAAAAAAATGTACAATACAAATACGTGCCATATTCACATATTTTACAGTGATTCATCAGTTGATGAAACTGACAGAAGGGACAAAAAGTGCATCTCCTTAGAAACTAAATACAAACTGCCTGTATCAAACAAGACACGACCACTCACTCACAACACTGACAACACGAGAAAGGGAAACGAGAGGACAAGTCAACGTTCCTGAGAAAGTATCACATAAAACTCATTTAGACAGTATTTCTCATCACGGTCTGTGAGTCAGGACACTTGGCGATGGAGACATCAGACTAAGAGGAAAATACATGGTCAAGACTATTCTAATCACACAAGTGTTTCAGAAAACAGTCCACACAGACAAAGTCCACGCAAATAGATTCCCAATTTGGATGCTCAAAATGGAAGACCCTATATTAGTGTCATGGCAAGCAGTATAGTGCAACAAAACTATGGTCACATTGCAAACCTCACTTTCACACACTCAGTTTGGAATACAATATTTATATATACAAATATATCAAGATATATATCTATTTGTATACAGAAATATATCCAAAATATTTGTACTGACATCTTGATGTTCATGCCACAGTGGTAGACGGTCATGAATCATTTCTCTTGGAGGTTTATTAATGGAGAAAACAATCAGCTATACTCTGCAAGCAGATAAAATATTAAATGGAAAACGATCCATCAATATATCCAACTGTTTGTTATTTAGAGAAACAAAACATGATGTAAACAATGATTCAAAAACGTGTATTAACAGTGGATTGAGTTATTTTTTGTGTTTCTGTATTCAATGCTACATCTGGGCCGTGGAATCTGAAACAGCTTGTGTCCTGCACAACTGTGAGCCTGGCCCACCTCTGGGCCGACTCTTTATCAGCTGCCTCGATAGACATGTTCACGTCTTCCTGAACATAACAGGTGAGGTGCTCAGAGTAACAAGGTCGGAAGGTTCCTTGCACAGCAAAGGAAAGTCTTCCTCTTCACCTCATGTCTTTGATCCCCCCCCTTGTCTGTTGGTAATGTTCCTCTCAGTAGTGTTACAACTCCTCAAGTCGCCTGCTTGTCCGGATGGCTCTTTAGCTTGTGGAATTTAACACTGTCTAACTTCTCGAACCTCTTTCCACAGTGCTCACAGGTGAAGTTGTAGTGGGCCTCTGAAGTGTGTTTCTTCATGTGCCAGTTGAGGGATGCGCGCTGGCGACACTGGTACCCACAGATCTCACATCTGAGAAATGAAATGGGTGAGATGGCAAGATTGGTTTACCCAGGTTTACCCATGGTCACATAAAATCCTCACTCTGCATCAGTGCGATGTAATGAATCCATTTTAGCAAAGCTCAAAATTCTGACTTATCAGGGACAATTACTGTATTGATTGGGAAGAGAAATGTAACAAATTGCTATAAGCTAAATCAAGTAAATAAACTGATATTCCTAAAAACCAGCCGTCCTCTTCAGTGAAATTATACTGGAGTGCTTTAAAGGTCAAATTATATGCAGGTGAAATACATTTACACAGTGTAGAGACCAATGTCTGCAAAGCACAGCAAAAAAAGCTCCCTTCAACAATGAGCCTGACTACCAGGATGAAAACATGCAGGACACACCAAATAATGTCAACAAAAATCACATTCCAACAACCCTATCGGTTTTGCCCTTCTGAAATTTGCAGAGAACTAACGCAAACATATTTGCGGTAATTGCAACTAGTTATGTTATAACTAACTATAAATATAAATGGACAACATGCTCTATACTTTCAGGTGACAGCAGCCTGCACGCTTCCTTCAGCCAGTGAGTGATCAAGACTACATTCTAGATACAGCCTTGTCTGCCTTGCTAGGCTGCTAGACATTAGAAAGTCAGTCTAACCTTCCCAGTGCTCAGATGCTTGATGATAAGCCTTGATTTCAGCAACTTACTGAAGCGGAGTTTCTCCTGTGTGAGTCCGCCTGTGAACCTCCAGGTGATTCTTACGTTTAAACGATTTTCCACACGTCTCACAGATGAAATCTCGGACCCCTGTAAAAGAATTATATTACATTTTGGGGTTAATGAAGATGGATTCTGCCATGCTGGGACTGAAGTGTGTGAGTTAGTGTACATGCCTGAATGGATGATCATATGGCGATGTAGGTGGTTTGACAGATAGAACTTTTTTCCACAGCCTGGATGGGGGCAAACCTTGGTTCTGCCCTTCCTGTGAACTAGGTTCACATGGTTCTACAGAGAAGAAAGAAATGGGAGCAAAGAGATAGGTGAAACGGTGGTTATATGCACATCGATGGTGCAATAGTAGAGCCTGCACCCCTTAGTCTCCTAATGTACTTGATTTTATTGCAATAAAAGAAGTACATTAGGAGATTGAGGGTTACAAGCTCTACTTCTGTTGGAAATTGTTATTTAACCAGCAGCTAAACAAACCCTTATATCATAACAGTAAAAAGCAGCTGAAACCTAGGGTCAAGCATGACTGAAAAAGGTTATGTGTGTTTACCTGAAAGCTGCTAATAGCTACATAGACTTGACTGCAGCCCTCATATGGACAATGGAACATCTTGAGCATGCCGTCTGCCTCAATGACTGGGCCTCGCCTGCTTCTCTTTGACCTGACACTACAAAAGAAGAGATTGCATGGTTAGTCTTCACAATAAGACCAATATAACTGGAGTCCCTCCAGTTAATTGCTGTCTCTATTGAACTCCTAGACCTCAAAACCTTCCCACTTCTGAGGTTTCAAAGCCATCTCCACTGACATTCACCAAGTATATGGTCTCCTAACCTGCTCAGACTCCTCTGCAGCTCTCTCTCACTGTTCAGGTCCAGAGGCTCAACAGTGGGCTGCAGCAGCTGTTTTTCACTCAAACCTGAAGAGGAGAAAACGGTACAAAAAATGCTCAAAGCAGGGTTTGTCATATGAAGTAAGGCTATAACACCTCAGACTAATCCTCAGAAAATGCTTTGCCAATTCTAAATATGGCAAACCTGTGATGGAGTCTTCTTCCTCTGCTGCCCTGAGGTCAGTGTCTGATTGGCAGACATGGTTGTAGGTCACGCCCTCGATGACAGTGCAGGTGACTTCCTCCACGTCTCCGGCTCCCATGTTGAGCTGGATGCCCTCTGTTGCAAGAGCCTCATAGCTGGGGCCAGTGATGATAATTAACTGGGAATGACAGGATATCACATGAATTGCTACAATGTGCAGTCAGGGCAAGAGGGCTTTGCACAATCACCAGCAAAGACATAAGTGTAGTACTGAGAGAAACAACACCGTGTAACAACTCCTTTGGTCATGCCATGTTCTGCTATGTTGAGTGTGATGTGAATAGGAAGGAAATAAAAATAAAACTTCATTTGAATGGCTCCCCATCCACTCATTTACCCACCTGTGAGCCTTCCAGGGTTGTTCTCTGGTCTGGAATCTCACAGCTGGTCACTACTGTCTGCAGGGTCTGAGGGTCAAACAGCTCTCCCTGCTCTGGCACCTGCATGGGTGGCGGGACTGACAGATTGGGCTGACAGCCTAGTACGACTGAATCACTCAAAGTCTGTGACAGTGCAGAGTCCTCATCAGTCTTCTCCAGTTTATCAGGTAAAGATGTAGTCATTGCAACACACTCATAATCATCTTGTGTTGTACCAATCCCTCCATCTCTAAGTCTTTCCCTTCTTTGTCCTCCCCTGTCTTCTCCATCTTTGTCTCTCCTCAGATCCTCAGCCTCCTCCTCTGAGGTGATGGACTCTCCTAGGGAGTGAAATGCTGTCCCAGTGGAGCTCTGCTGTCTCTCCATTACCATCTCTATCTCCCAGATGGGCTGCTCTGTCAGTGGAACATCACTGGAGGGAGCCTCCATACCGGGCTGGCGATTGAGAGCTGTGGCCTGTTCCATGGGGCTCATAGTTGCATCTTGTACCCCAGAAACATCCAAATGTTCTCCCACATCTAGAGAAAAGCAGACAAGTAATTTGAAGACACTGGATTATTATTGGGGTGGGAAATTAAAATCAGCCACAAGGGGGCTCAAAGTGATGATAATTTTTGTGAAGGGTAAAAGTGTCTACTCTATAGACACTTCAGCAAGTAACCAACCATTGTTTGCAGGTAATATTGTATTGGTAACATAGTGAAAGTGGTTGGTGAATTTTGGGATTTCCAGCCACTGTGACCTAAAAATAAAAATAAAATGGTTTCCCTGATTATCATCTTAACTCCTCTTGATATCAACTAGGTACCTAAAAAGGCCAAAATGAGTCACACAATGAGGTCATGTCATCCCCTACGTTTCTCTCCTTTTAAGCGTCTGTGAGCATTTGCCTCCTTTCTCCTCTTCCTGGTCACAATGCCTTTAGCCACAGGTACATCGATCTGTGTTGCTGTCTCTTCGTCAGCCTCTCCGTTCATTCCCACCTCATGCTCAGAGTCACTAGCCTCCCTCCGTGGGGAGAAAAGATGCTGCACAAATGAGTGGCTCGAGTCACACTGCCAGACAGCAGCAGTGGAGAAGCCGGGCTGGGGCTCCAGTGCTCTGAGTTGGGGTTCATGAGGGCAGGTCTGGGAGTGGTCCTGGTACCAAGACACCAGGCTCTGGAGGCTGGACACACGCTCCTTCCTCTCTGGAAAACAACAAGAATCAACCAATGACAGGTGAGTGATTTGAGTTTTCTTTGTTAAGAAATACTCTCATACACCAATAACACCGCTCACCTTTTTTCTGTTTTACTGACACTTCTGGGGCAATCTTCTCCCTGTGAAACAGAATCACACAAAATACACAAGAAATTATTTGGACACGGACTTGGGAAGCTACGTAGGGTACAGCACCTGCACAATGAAGCCCAAAAGAGTAGTCAAGGTGGCTGACAAAATTCAGAGAATAGACCACTATGCGACCCTGCATCATCTAAAGTTGGTTTTATAGAAATGGGTCTGGCATAGCTTGGCCTACCCGCAGTATTTCTGCTGGTATTTCTCCCCATAGGTTGAGTTGAGCAGGATTAGATACTCCGCTAGTCCGGCATCGCTCAAACTCGTCCGCCTGCGAAGCTCACTCCAGAGCTTGTGCGATTCTCCCAGATAGACTCTCCTCACGTCGTACTTCTTCCGGGATTCGAGACGTCTCTGTGCTCGGTCGGAGTCTGTGAGCCTGGGCCGTCCTCTGCAGCGCCTCAAAACACCTTTCACTTGGTCCCCAGTTTGATTAGTGTCCAGGGGATCCTCCAACTCTGCAAAGCGATCCGCCATCTTGGCAACAACAGCTGTTGTTGTGATTGCCAAGAATAACGGAAGTTGTGTCTGACCTAACAGGAAGCGTGAAAAAAACGCTTTTGTTGCTTTTTTGATTTGACTTCATGCGCCTTACTGGATCCTAAACACTATTAAATCCCACACGAGTACGCGTACCGCGTACCGGAAAAATACTGGATAAAATGTCCACTATAAACTTTGACAAACACCGTGCCGGAACTCTAACTACAATAATTGATCTTTGTTCCGCACGGAAAGTACCAGTACGGACACGCACATACAACATGTAAACAGACGCGGGAAACATTCCGGTAGGAGGTTTAACATCATTCTCGGATAAGCAAGTCGTTGCTCGAAGAGCAGCATAAATCATGGTCGACATTTTGACAAGTGTATTTAGGACTTTTATTCAACAGACGGGTCTCCCGAAGGATTTCAAGCTCATTTCTCCATCATCAACAACATGCAGCACCCTGGTGATCGGGGATCACAGCATCAACCGTTCTTTGCTGCTACTTTCGGCCGTAACAGCTGCCTCTGAGATGGGGATGAAAGTATTATTCTTTACCCAAACTCCAATTCAGAGCCTTCCAGTTTCTCTTCAGAACTGCATTCCCAACTTGAGCCCGGATAGTTTGAAGGTAGCCACTTTCTTCCCATTTTTCTACTGGATAATGCCTGCATGCCATCAGTCTGTCAAAGCAAAGGTGTGACATGATGATGACGCTCATGGTGACTGTGTTTCAAATTCTTTTCTGGTTAAGTAAATAAGCAATACCTACATTTATTCTATGCCATGAATGACAACACATGAAGGAGATCTTGACGGATTCTCACTGGCAACCTACATGATTCTCATTGGCTTAGTCATTGGCTGTCACTCTCATCCCTCTACTCTCATCCCTCATCACTTTCTAGTGTGTAATAACTACTTTTTTCCCACGTCTGAACCTTTGGTGTGGGCTACTGTATGGTTAAGTGTAATCTTATCAGTGCAAGACATGTTCGATGGGACCATGTTGAGCAGAAAGCTTTGAGTTAAACCAATGCTGTTCAGACAGAGAGTTTAGCAACCTTTTTGTTGGTGCAGTGTATGGCCAGCTCAAGATTATGAAAGGTAGGCTTACCATTTTGACCCAGTGATTGGTTCATTTAGTCACACTGACCAGCTGACCAACTACCTTGACTTAAACACATTTTCTTTACCAAAGGAGCTTCTCACTCAACTTCTATCTTTTGTTAGAAAATCAAGTTTTCCTATCCCAGGACTGTGGAGGAGCTGCTCCAGCAGGTGGCCTGCCTTCATGAGTCAGCCAATACATCCCCCACGCCTCCATCGCTGATCATAGTTGACAGACTGGAGGGCTACCTCTATGGTCTTGGAGGCGGTGGCCACAGTGGATTTCTCCAAGGGGAGCAGTCCTGCGCTGCACATGTCTCTGCATTGCTGTATGACACAGCTGCATTTCTCACACAAGTCTTGGAGCAACGGGCGTCAAGCTTGGCCCCCTGCCGCGTCATCGCCTCATTCCAGTCAGAGTTGGAGGTAAGGCAAGCTGGTGGAGAGCCCTCAGGCCCAGATCCCATCCTTGCTGTCCTTGATCGCTATTTCCAGGTTCGTTGTACTCTGGACAGAGACAGAAGCTATGGAGCCATGGCAGCAGGACTGCAGGAGGTGTGGCATATTTACTTTTCTGGGCCAGGCATCACAGAGGCACTTTGCACCAAGGCTTGTGAGGAGAACCCGGGTGTAGCCCAAGAATGGCGGTTGGTCATTTTTCCTAATGGCTTAATGGAGTTTACATTGGTTTGAAAATTTGTGGATCAGAGACTTTAACAGTGGGTGAATAATTGAAGGCCATATTTATATACCCAGGGAATGGCTTTAGTCAGCGCACATGCTCATTTTTTAAATATAAGAGGTAATGTACTCACATCTGAGAAGAGATGTATAATAGGCCTCAGCTATGATTACACTTTATGTTAAACAAAACAAAATTCCTTTGATCATATCCTTCTGTTTTGAGCAAAATAATATTTTCATTCATGCCTTTCCATTCATTTAATAAACCAATTCTAGCTTATGTTTTAACTTACAAGACTCCCCTGATACAGTGTTATGAGATAAAAAACAGTCTTCTGCAAAGCCTTGTTGCCTTCTCTGTTACATAGTTTGTTGTGACCTGGAATTCACCCATTCAACTCGTGACTGTCCAGCAGTCATGCCAGTGTCTTCCTTATTCACATTTGTTTCAACTCCAAGCACCACAACTGCTGTAGCACAACGTTTAATGAGTTAAAAATGTAAATGACACAAAGGTTTTTACTAACATAAACATGAAAATAACAGAATTTGTTGACCTTGATTGAAACACTGAGACATTGAGGTTCAGTAGCCAAGCCAGTATCACAGCAAGAAAAGTGTCTCTCGCTCTCTCTCTCTCTCTCTCTCTCTCTCTCTCTCTCTATATATATATAGACATATTTTATTTGAAGAATAAATGACTTCATTATGAAGAGAGAATGTGATTATTTCAAATGTTTCTGAAAATTAAAGACATAGAACTATTACTCTTATTCATAAGTAATATAGAGAAAGAGAAATATCATGTTTAATTTTTTTAAATTAAACTTAATCCTACAAGTAGAGTAGAACTGAAGACTTTCATTCCAAAAAGGACACAGCCACCATCTGAAAAAGTGATACCTTCTCTGACCAAATGATCTCTTGTGTAATAGGAAGCTCATATTGGGTAGGAAAACGTTTAAGTTATTCACAAAGACAATTGATAATAAAATAGTAACATTTGTGAGGGTGAAATTATCCATGTTTTTAAAATATTGAATAATGAATTGCAGTGGACAACTTTTTCTCAAATAGCATACAGTGCATTCAGAAAGTATTCAGACCCCTTCACTTTTTTCACATTTTGTTATGTTGCAGCCTTATGCTAAAATCGTTTAAATTCATTTTTTCCCTCATCAATCTACACTCAATACCCCATAATGACAAAGAGAAAACAGAAATTTAGAAAATTTTGCAAATTTATTAAAAAGGAAAAACTGAAACATCGCATTGACATAAGTATTCAAACCCTTTACTCAGTACTTAGTTGAAGCACCTTTGGCAGCGATTACAGCCTCGAGTCTTCTTGGGTATGATGCGACAAGCTTTGCACACCTGGATTTGGGGATTTCCTGCCAGTCTTCTCTGCAGATCCTCAGAGAACATAACAAAAAGTGAAGGGGTCTGAATACTTTCTGAATACACTGTATATAGTATTTTGCAATGAAACCTCCAGTTTGTAACAAACAGCTCCTTAGTTGTGGGTTTAAGCATTTGGTAAATAGAATGAATTTGTGTATTGCTTAACTCATTTTGCAAAAATCAAGTCAGCTATAAAAATAATTTTATCTAAGCTAGCTGCAGAGTAGCTATTATGCAAAATGCGACTGATTCAAAGACTGTACACATTGACTGTTATAATGTACCTATTGATACACATTTCCCCACTAGGGAGCCTAAAAGTTTCTTTTTACTTAGGTAGGCCTACTCCATGCAGTTGTAGCAAGTCTGAACAGATACAAGTAGTCAGCCAAAGCATGAAGGTTTTGTCAATCTAACTTTGTCTTCCCAAGACATTTCTTACTAAGCTAAAACAAAAAACATGGAAATTATTTACAGTCTGATTCCAAAACGATGAAATGAAATTTTTGGTGTAAACATGGTTAGGTCTAGACATACATATTGTACTGTAGATGGCAATGATTCAAAACACAGATGGTGACAAACATTCATCCTTCGAATCCTGGAACCAATTCTCACAATTTGTGTGGTTTAAAAATGACAAGAAAGGGAGGTGCTAACAACTAGAATGACTAGGACATGAACATTGCCTTAATGCTTTCCTGCACAGCCTACAGTAGCTATCTTTGAATATATGCAGGGATTTTGTGTTTAGGAAATGGTCATAACTTAGAGAAACAATTGAAAAACACAATACATAAAAATCAGTAGTATTTACAAACACAGTAGTTGCATTAGTATTTGGAAAATGACACAGTGGCTATGGGGTTCAAGTAAAGGCTATGTGATTTAATTTGAGGCTATTTTAAGGCATTTCAGAAGAACAGGTAAAGAACTAAATCCCTTTGTGTACATGGTCCTCTATTTCAGGGTACAAAAAATAGGTTCATTAATGGTTCATCCAATATGGCTTACAGTAGCCTCAACTTAATGCTGACAGTCTGCATTTAAACCTCATGGGAATTGTGTCATTTCACTTTCAAAGTAAGAGTACGCAGTTCAAATAGTGATTCACTATCGAAGTACTTACGGAGTTCACTGTCAGATTGCAAAGAAAATATAGAAACATTTACCAATACACAGGATTTGATGTTATAATCCTGTGTGTCATAATTCAGGGTGAAAACTTGTTACTGGTGTAACAATATCAATGTTTTAGGTGTAAACCACAGTTGTCTTTTACATGTAATGCTATTGTCCTGTACAGATGAGAGATTATTTTGCCCAAGGAGAAAAGGAGTCTTTTTATCTTACATTTTGGTGTCAGCCAGCCTCTTGCTTCAATCAGAGACTAAATCCTTTTTAGATTCTTCTTGCGGGGGCAGTCAACGACAGGCTGTGTAGCTTTGGTCCATTATCCAAATATCCTTCATTGTTTCAGAGTCTGCTTCAAGCCTCAGTTTGTAGTCTGTTGTTCAGCTTAGCTCCTAGTCAAAGCCATAGTGGACAGGGTGTTGCCTTGTCAGCAAGGGTCTTCTGTGAGCAGGGATCTCATTCTTGTAGTCATTGGCGTAGATAACCACTTTTCCAATATCGTCTACTCGGCTGGAGCTCATGGGGCTGTAATCCATAGAGACTCCAGAGTCTGCCACTGCCATGTAGGTGTACCCGGGGCCTTTGGGTGGCCAGGTGTGGTTTGGGTACTCAAAACTGGACTGGGACGAGAGGTGACCTGACCTGGAGCTCTGCTGTAAGGAACCCAGGTCAGAGTGAGATTCAGATGACACCGTCGTTTTTGAGGCAAATAGCACCTCCAGGGGCAAGGTCTCCTCAAGAATGTCATCCATGTGTTTGTCTCCACTGTAGGTGTTGGCATTGAGGATGACATAAGCATCTTGGGACTCCAGTAGAGAGGACTGGGAGCAGGGGAAAGGATGCTGGTGGAGTGCCCGTAACTGGTCCATCAGCCAGCAGTCCTGGGGGGTGTCTCTCCACCCCTCCGTCAACGCTGAATCTGCTCTCCTCAACCTCTTCTCCTCACGCACCCCTTCCTCCTCATCCTCCTGGCTCTCTCCATATGTGGCTAAGGCCCTAGAGGCCGTGGATGGCAGAGCTGGGGAGGGCAGTGAGGGGCTCAAGCTGAGCTCTGAGAGGACTTCCAGGGGAGAAGGGCCCTCCTCAGAGTAGAAGAAAGCTGGACTCAACCACAAGCCTCCATGGGTCTGGCCTAACCACTCCTATGGGCAAACAGAAGGATTAAGAAATTAGTAATAGATGAAATGTCTGACTTCACTCTAAATTGAAGACATGGAGATAGCAAGCTGTCTAGGCTTCTTATGAACCACTTTGATACATCCTATAATAATATAGTCTCCAGATTTTTCTTACCTGAAAGTCCCCACCGTAAACAGTAAAGAGACCTTGGAACTTGGTTTCAGGGTTTGGAATGGCAGGCCAAATCTTCTTTATGAGAAACCTGAAATCACAACATAGATGCCATAGAAAATAGTCTACAATTGTCTTTATCCATCACTAATATTGTAATGCTGTTACAGAAGCAACTATAAATATTGTATTTATGGCTGTAAAGACTTCTTGTGTGTTTGTATGCAGGCACGATTAGCTGACCTGCGATAGGACAGGAGCACAGTGAGTGACAGCAGAGTGAGGATGAGAGAGATGATGAGACTCAGGGACACACTGAGCAGGTCGAGGTCTGGAGGAGACACAGAATGGTCACACCAAAAACAGGATGAAATAAAGTGGTGTTATAAAAACAACACAGGAACAAATGAGAGAAAAGCAATTTCCTTGCAAGAAAACTTAAAACATCGATCAAAAAGTGGGACTACTTATTCCATTTTTGCCCTCTGAATTTTTTTATATTGCAACATGGGTTTTGCTATGTGAATGAATACCCACCTGCAGGCAGTGTGTCCATGAAGACAGGGTCAGTCCAGGCACTCCAGTAGCCGTTGTAACTAATCCCGTCCAGCTTTACACGGACCCGCACCTTGTACTGGGTACCTGGCTGCAAGCCTCTCAGGATCAACTCTGAACTGGCTCGTACCACCTCCACCTGAAATAAGTACAGAAACAACTTCAACTCTGCAATATGGGTCTGTGTGAGCACTTAGACGCCAAGATGAGAGAGGAGCTTGATGCTTGGAGCTCCACTCTACCGCTATAACGAAGTGTTCTGCCATACCTGCCCCATATGACTGTCTGCCGTAGTGTAGCTGACCTCGTACATCATGCTGTCATCCATGTACTTGAGAGGAGGAGGCACCCAGCTCACCCTCAGCTGGCCCTGCTGATCCGTGCTGCTCACTGTCACATTAGTAGGCGGGTCTAGCAGAACTGTCATGCAGGTAGACAGGAGGTGGGTTGTTAGATTGGATTTCAAAGGAAATAACAAGGAATGAACGCTAGCTGTCTGCCAAACCCTGAGACCCTGTTGCAATATTTTTACATACAGTGATGTGATGAAACATATTGCTGTGATATCTAGATATACTCTGCAACCAGACACGCCCATCCAAAAGAAGGAACCTCAAGGGAAATTTTTGAGTGTATGAGAGTGAATGGTCTTCTTGCTCATACAAATTATGAAATGCATTCATCTAGCTATAGCATTAAGAGGATTTTGGGGGAACACAGCACATTACCAATCAATCCTTGTTAGGTATGAGCAAATCACTCACTGGATCTAGCGCCATATCTTGCAGTATACCAAGATGACTTACAGACAAGCTCGATGAGGAGACTGCGATTGTGGATCAGCTTCACATCCCGATGAACTTTGATGTCCATTTGGACAAACATCTGGGTTCGGTTCAGATGGCAGACATACAGCCTCTTACTGCCTGCCATAGGGAAGGCCTTCAGTGGACACCTGCTGCTGTTTTCATTTCTAGGACAGAGGACAGAGGAGGAAAACATACATACAGGTTTAGGAATAGTAATAATAATCAATTATAGTCAATAAAGTATCTATCTATCTATCTAGACAGATATATAGGTTTGCCAATATATTGGACCAATTGGCCTTTTATTACATATCGGATCTCAGCCATGTGTCATGTGGCCACTGCCGATATGATGGAGGTTCCTCCCTGACCACAGCTACATAAACTGTAAATGCAATGCAACCTGCAATGAAATTTCATTTTCTTTGCACATTTTATTAATTTAACTGTTCAATAATATTCTGTGAATTAATTCTTCATTTAAAGGTAGTTATCTATCCTAGAGTTTCTCTGCCATTGCAAAAGTGGGGTGGGTCACCCTGAGCTAGTAACCCTAAAAAATGTAATTAGTACTGGATAAATATTGGTAATTCTGGAAGGAAACACTGAATACTTTTGAAAACAGAAAATTCATATCAGTCGAACCTTCGTCTGTACACACCTAAACCAGGACCATGTTGTACACACAAAATTACTGGCTCCATATGGCTTGTTGTCATACCGCCCTTGTATGTGACTCACTGGTAGGTGTATGTGAAGGAGTACTGATCCACAGAGCCAGCCCTCTCCTCATCTTCCTCCCAGAAACAGGTGAAGTCCTTCCTACCTTCAGCAAAGCATTTAGGATTTTCTGGCTCCTCCTGTAGCAACAGAAACACTGGGGATGGGAGGGGAGGATAGGGGGGGAGAGATGACCAGGTGGACTACCACACCATCAGGCTATAGGATCAATGGCTTTTTTGTTAGATATGAAGTCTCCTCATACATTAAAACATCATAACAGTAGACAGCTACAGAAAGTAAAAAAAAGAAAAAGTGTCATTTATCAGATGTTTCCTCGTGCAAAGTGACTCATAACAGCTTTATGGGAGCAAGTTCTGGGGTCCCATTTTGAAACCTATTAACGTCATAGCTATGAGACTAAATTTTACCACTTCATTTTATCTACAAAGTGTCTACTGTCGGTGTTTTATCACTTGGGCGCATGACATAGGAAACTCAGGAAATTTTTCATCCTACCTTTCTTTTCGAAATCCTGTGCGCCCTGGACGGTGGAAGCTGTCTGGGCGCAGAAAAACAGAGAAAATACCAACAATCGGTTCAGGTGATCATATGTCATCCTTTTGTTTTCCCTGTGAACAGAAAGACTTTGGCCTTCTGTTGTCCGCCTGCATAACTGGTGTACAACCTGCCACAAACGTCTCTTGTGTAGTTCTCGCCTTGTGACAGCTTGTTTTTTGGAGATACCATGGATGGCGCAACGCGGTTACGCGCCTGCATCTAAGGAGATAAGCCGTAGAGAGCCAACCTGTTTACTCTCTTCAATAAGTCAGTGAAGAAGAGGTGGAGCAAGATGTTACAAGATGTTATGGACTCTTTTTTTGTGGGCGGGAAGCACGCGCTCATTGATGTTTACAACCTGAGTCTGTGTCGGTGAATGAGTTCTTGGAAATACGACGCCCTGTGCGTAAATGTCGCCCAGTAATGAATAAATGAGTGGATGGATAGATAGATAGATAGATAGATAGATAGATAGATAGATAGATATTATTCTATTTAGTGTTGTTGACTGTCATATAGGGGCACTAGTTAGGCCATGTGCTCAAGTAACGGAAACCGCACATAGAACCAGTGCACTCACACACCTAACTAGTGGACCTAAACGGTTTCTTATCTACAAACTACACCCATGTTTTCTCGCTGGGCCGGCGCTATCTGTGGCGCAGGCACCCCTGTTTCTTGTCCCGTGATAAGTAGGGGGGCGTTGCGACCCATCCCCGTCAGCCACTTGAAGGAGTGGGGCAGGTCTGGATCCTGATGCGCGGGGTACTGATGTAATGAAAAGTTGCATTTCATCTAAATATCACGACATTTTGAGCCTATTCAGCTTCAGATGATGACACTTCTGAGCCCACTCAGTGAAATTCAGCTTCAGATGATGACACTTCTGAGCCCAATCAGTGAAATTCAGCTTCAGATGATGACACTTCTGAGCCCACTCAGTGAAATTCAGCTTCAGATGATGACACTTCTGAGCCCAATCAGTGAAATTTAGCTTCAGATGATGACACTTCTGAGCCCACTCAGTGAAATTCAGCTTCAGATGATGACACTTCTGAGCCAACTCAGTGAAATTTAGCTTCAGATGATGACACTTCTGAGCCCAATCAGTGAAATTCAGCTTCGGATGATGACACTTTTTAGCTAACTCAGTGAAATACAGCTTCAGATGATGACACTTCTGAGCCAACTCAATGAAATTCAGCTTTAAATGATGACACTTTTGAGCCAACTCAGTGAAATCCAGCTTTAGATGACACTTTTGAGCCAACTCAGTGAAACTCAGTGTTCAAGTAGATGCCCTGCACAGAGAGGGAGGTTGTGGCTAACTGACTGGTAGGTGACAGGAAAAGGGGGACCAGGAAATCTGTTTTGTTGTGGAGAACAATGGAGTGTGGTTTCTCTGGTTCTTTAGATAAAACATAACAAAAACCCTGCTCTAATGTTAGGAGGTTAGGGTGTACGGCCATAAATCATAGATGGGTTAGGGTTAGCACAAAGGCTAACCAGCCATGTTGTAAGCACGTTGTGAATGCATGAGGTTTTTATGTACATGTAGGTGATCACAAGTGTCCTCTGCAACTGATTTAGGGGATTAGAAGGCAATGAATGGTGAGTACTCTCACAATTTCCCTTTTGTAATGAATGTATTCTTTATTTTCATACACACATTTCAACATATTCAATTTATACTTATATGCATTTTCTAACAATATTTCCATCCAACATATAAAGGGGAACAAATACCTGTATGTGGCACCAATTGACCTGCCCTCTTCTAGAAACACAAAGCTATTAAACATCTATTAAAAACAAATAGATGTTCATAATATTACAAAGACCTTCCAGACTAACAACTCCAGATGCCATGAACTCATTTGTATAAGAGTGAGTCAGTAGCTTTTCAATAATTGACATGGAAGTTACTGGACAAAGTGGTTCCCAATTCGATATCAGTAGAGAGTTCAGCACAACACATTCAATCCGTATTCAAGCAGCAGCTGTTGTAAGTTCCTTTACCTACACAACGACAGAAATTACATTGCTGTCTGATGACTCCACCTTCCATTTAAGTACATTGCAAAACTGCACAGTGCATTATACAGGTGGTGTAATACAGATGTAGCGTTGAATCAGCACCCTGAGCCCAACCTTGCACACATCCTCCTTATGGTTAACCTCTATGCCACAAAACAAATCTCATTTGGGGAGTGATGGTAGGTGCAGATGAAATGATCGTATCAGCCATCGTATATCCGTGACATCACATCAGTAATCAGCAGCACACACTGAAAGGAGAGATAACTGGTCACAGACTGATACAACAGGAGGGAGTAGGGTGACTGGTTTTTGGCGGATTTGACCCAACCCCTAAGCTGTGTAGAGAGGGGCTTTGGCATGGCGGCATGAAGCCGCTATCACGGTACAGAGGCTGTGGTTGACACTAACTGACAGTCAGTGGTCAGCACGTGGACTGTGATAGTGGAATGGCACTTCACATGAAATAAAAAGACAGAGAGGAAGGGGTGTCCAGGCATTCATAGACCAATATCTCCATTAATAGTTTTTTTTCACTTGCTATCAAGTTCTCAATTTGTGGCACAATCCAAGGAAGTCTGGACAATTTCAATTTCTTCATTCTTACGCGCACAATTTTGAGCAGGGCGTGACTGTACATTCAATACTGAATTAGAATGTAAAAAACTGGTATAATGTACACGGTTTGGCCGGTGACAAACATAATTACTTCATAGACCCTGTAGAATGAAGAGGATCAACAACTTCCACTTTGTTTACTTCAGTGAAAATAACAAAATGACAGATATTACAGTAATGTGATATATAGTAACATAGGCCCTTCAGACTGACATTGCTCTCATTCTTCACCAGGTCAAATGTTTTTCCGATAATGGCACTACTGTACAGTTAAGGTCTTGTATTTATCCTCCTCAGAGTATCTAGACAGATACTCTGTGCTGCACTTCCACACTAGCATTATCTCAGTAACAAAAATGATAAATTA
>OOFE01028127.1:0-12422 GCA_900323365.1 Monocentris japonica
GAGGCATGTGAACAGTTGCCGTTATGCCACTGTACGACCAGAATATTGATGGCTGTGGCATATGTGAACTTGTACATTCATTTTTATAAGAAATGAACAGGTTGGCCTTGTGTTTCTTATTCAGAATTCAGCTTGAAAAGGCCCACTATAGGCGCGTGATAGGCTGACTTGCTATTGAACCTGATCAGTTGTTACACAAGCACTAGAAAGAAACCCCGCCAGGCTCTGACAGCTAAATAAATGGCAAGATCAACTTCACAGTGCTAAGTCATCATGCCACCAGGGGTCCACACCCCAAACCAAAGAGGAAATTTACTGTTTAAGCATAAGGAATATGAAACATCTATCTTGCAAAAAGCATGAAGAATTTGTTAAGATGGAATCATTTATAACCCATTTTGAAATTACTCTTGACAGTCCTGCATATTATGCCTGGTAGTAAAATACAGTATTCTTATATTGTGCCAGATGGTGTACATCAGTGCCAGTTTATTCAATTCTACAGTGTACTGTTAAGAGCAAGTGAAAAGGCCGTTACCCTTATGCTTTTTATTTCATTATTGTGCTGTTTGGTCTGCAAAATAAATGTAATGATGTAAAAAATGTATTCAAAAAGCTGTTAACACAGTGCTAGCTGCCAGTAATGAAATTAAAGGTAAAAATAAAGCTTGCTAAAGGCCAAGATAATCCTAAACCACATCATAGATCCATAGGTTTGGCAACATAAAAGAAGGTTTCAACACAATAGAAGCCAAAAGTTTCCATAAAGCTTATTTGTATTGTGCATATAATCTACACCTGCAGCTCTCAGGGACTTTAACTCAAGAAAAATAAAAGATTTGGAATAATTAATGGTAAAGGGAGTATTGGTAAGTCTGCCTGTAAAATGGGTTTCACAGGTTTTATCGTCATTGTTAAATCATTATTTAGTGATCTAGGTCACAACACTGAGGACGTGAGACTAATTTGTCACGTGTAGAACCAAGTAGGTCTACCATGAAGTGAATAAATACCAGCATGTAGCCCAAACATGACAAGTGATGGTCACGTTGATTTGGGCAATGGTTAATTAAGAATGGGAAAAGCCTGTCACATCACATCTGATGATTTACAGTCCTGCATTTGCCAAATATATATATATACATATATATATATATATATCATCTTCCATGATGCATTCCATTAAATTAAATTAAGGTTAGGCTAAAAATAAATTCAGACAGCATTTTTGAAGTAATATCTTTCCAGATGGAAACCACCGTATGAATGCGCATCTGATAGGAGGTTACAACACACTGGAGAACTTGGATAATTGCGCACTGGTTAAATCCTTTTTCAAACACTCTTTCAGTACAGTATCTCACCTGTATTGTCTCCCCATGATCTGTAGTAAACCCTCTGGATCTATCATTTAGTTGTATATTCCTCAGAATGGAAGTGTGAGGCCTCAGGGAAAGACAACAGGTATATTCCTTGGGGGGTTTCTTGTGGAAACACCATTTTTAGACCATCATCTTCGTTAAATCTCACAAGAAGCAAAGATCTGAGCAGCCCTGGATACCTAGATTCATGGGATAAGATATATTCAAAGCGTAAAAGAATTAGTGTCACTGGTCGGCCGTATCACACGGGGAAGTCTCCTGTAGGTGTTCCATGAAAACAACCAGATTCACCAAGATATATGTGATCATTTTATTTGCAAGCACTCTTAATTTACAATACGATTAGTTCACCTTTGTTGTGGCAACAGTTGTTGTGATTTGTTTACTTATTTTTTTTCACGTCAGACACACAAGTAAAGACTCAATTTAACATAAATACTTACTGGCTAAATTTTGTATGTGTCCTGCTCGGGAAGTCTTGTGCCAAACCAGTGCCGAGGATTTGTCGCTCTTATAAGTCTGGGCGGCCACGCGGGGCGTTCCCGGACTCGACTTTGGAACAGTCTAGAGTTTATTCTTCTAACTATAGAAACCAGACACACCATGTGATTTGCCCTATTTGGCAACGAAGGAAACGCACACCCCGAGAGGTGACAGACAGAGAGCTCCGCATGACTCCACTTTTCATCAACTTTCCTTATCCTGCCTGAATATAACCAAAAATCACAAAATATTCCCAATGGAGCTATTGAGACTTATAGTGTGTCTGTGGTACTCTTTAGTGAGTTTACCGTCCACTTATATGGTATATATTGTTTCTCCTATGGTATCGGTATAATGCCACTATAATATTCCTATAGGAACTTTTATTTTGTGACTACTATGCAAAAAGCAATGAACAATCTAAGCGGACTGCGAACAGAGGGTCACCTGTTCCAAACCCTGGACTGGTCGGGTTTTACATTACTGCCCTTTATAGTATTATAGTTTTTTTATATTTAGAAACTTTTCATTTCATTATTTTTGAAAGCATCTCCCCTTTAGAGATGTACATGTGCCTAAGACTTTTGCGCTACTGTACGTCCTATAGGCTACAAAAACCAGTCAGCTTCAAGAGCAGCAGCGTCTGTGGTATAGTAGAGGAAGTCTGCCGCCTTGTGGTGGACGTTTACACTGTCCAAGGCCTGGACGGAGTTTTCCATGCGCTGTGCTCAAATAAAAGTTATGAAACCATATGGCAATATTCATTCATGTGAAATCTTTATAAAATAACCCTGATGACACTGAATCGAAGGGGAAATATCCTGAGGCTCCATCCTTTCTGACAATGTGGCAAGCAAAGAAGGTCAATCAGTTTCTTCTAATGGAGATGTTTAGGTTTTCATGGCTGTGCAGTTTAGCAAGATTTCTCACTGGAGCTGGCATATCGGGACATTTTAAAGGGTAGACAAATCGACCTTCTGCAGTTAACATGTATTCAGTGGAACCATCAGTCTGACGAATACAAATGGGCTTTTTACAAAATAATAACCTTTATTTCGTCCTACAACATTGAAATTCAGGGAAAATTGGTCGCAGAAATGACCGGGATGAGTGATGAAATTTACTTGACCTCAGTTGACACCTGTGCGTAAAGTTTACTCAGTAAACGTGTTTGTGTAACAGAACTTGGCACGGGAAGGAATGGGTTAAACTTTCTCGTTAGAAAGTTGGACTTTCTGTGCATGCGTAAGTAACCGGGCTGAATTTGATGAATGACCTGAAAAAACATCCAGCCCTCCTCTCCTGTTCAATTGTCAGTCCTCCTGAGAACTGATATGTTGTGCCGTCTAAGAACTGGACCGGGTAGCGCACGCTTTCTTTGCACTCATTTTCCACAAAGCAGCCTCTGTGCGTGCAATACATGTCATAAGGTGACTTATCTGTGACTTAGGAGGGTTTTAGCAAGTTTTATTACCATGGCAAAATGGTCAGTTTTGTCTTTATACTTCCTCCAAGGACTGGTTCCCCTCATCACCGGGCAGCAACCTGGCCCCTGGCGGCACCGGATTCAGTGGGAGAACAATGGACAGGTATACAGTTTAATGAGCAGTGGATCGGAATACCAGGCTCCGGTACAGTCCAGAAGCCAATCCAGGGTCTACGTGAGCAGCAGGAGAGATGGCACCAGGCACCCTTTGCCTGGAGCGCACGAAGGAACGGCGCACAGAAGAACCGGACAGTCTGAGCCTAGACGACTCAGGACCGAGCAGACAAGCCGTGGTGTTGAGCCAGGATCTATTGCACTTGGATACGACGGCAGACAGTATGCACCCGTTAATGGTCGTGCGTCAGGGGCTAGACAACATCCTGAGCTCCCTTACCGACAAGGGGTCGCAGGGTATCCGGGAGCACGGCGCTATAACCCAGAATACACTTACAGAATCAACGCCTCAGGACCGGGGAGTTTTACTGATCTCTCAAACAGTGGGGTACCCAGAAGTGGTGCTACTGCACCACACAGGGGCAGCGAGCCAGGGCCTGGCACGGAATACCAGCAGTTACGCGCGGTGCCAGAGGCAGTATCTGTCTCCAGGCAACCCGCGCAAACGGAGCGCTCCATCTCAGGAGATCCTACAATTTATGACAGGGAATCTGCAGCACCCGCTCCTTTCCCTACACTTAGTGAGGATACTTCAAACGAGGCAACCAGTAACGGGGAGGACATAGTTAACGACGACCCTCGAAACCCATTCAAAAACCACAGGAATTCTGTTTTCTACAACATGTACCCCTCTCGAGGAAGGTCAATGGCCCGCACGCGTCGTCCGCCTGACACGGGATATGGAACAAGATATTTCCAAAATGGTATTTCCCTTAATCCATTAGGAATGAGCTGGGCCAGTTTAATTGACATGGATTTAGGATGGTCTTAGACTAACATGATGGTCCAGTGCATGTCTCCAATGGGGGGGGGAGCTACTTAGTCTAAATAACCACCCACTACATAAAACAGGCAACCTATTGATGATCAATGTCTATGAAACTGACATTTTAAATCAATAGGTTTTATAAATATTGTACAGCCAGTTAGGACAGCCTCACACAATGGGTATACTGAGGGGGGAAAAGTTGAATGACAAGATGGGAGAAAATGTTATTCTGGGCTGTGGATGCGAGAATGACTCTTCAGGAATGTAAAACATTTTGAATTATGCCAGCAAACACAAACACACTACAGCTGCTCCTTCATTTTCAGACAGATATCACATTTCGTCTACCTTAGTGGATTGTTTCAAGTGCGCCTAAAATGAACAGCATTAACTTCTCAGGAATAACAAACATAAAGGATTATCCCTTTAATCTTCTTTCACAGGACTGCCAGACCTTGTCCCAGACCCCTATGCCATCCAAGCAGGTGCGTACATCCAGCGCATGCAGATGTATGCACTACGCTGTGCAGCAGAGGAGAACTGTCTTGCCAGGTAATCTAAGGTGCCAAACCCCATTTACTTCAACACACACAGAGACACGTAGATGCAGGCACGCAGACACACAGTTATTTCCTTTTTGCTGTTTTTTGATTGTGTTAGGATAACTTTCCATTGTGTTAGCATAACTTTTGATTGTGTTAGGATAACTTTCCATTGTGTTAGCATAACTTTTGATTGTGTTAGGATAACTTTCCATTGTGTTAGCATAACTTTTGATTGTGTTAGGATATGCGTGTTAGAATAACTTCTGTTGATAGAGTTAGGATAGCTGTTTAATCATATTATGGAGCAATGATCCTCCAACATGATGTCCTGCCAAGACATAAATGTTCTGGATTGGGTTTTCCCAAAAGCATTTAGTACAGTGGAACAAAAACCTTTGCGCTCAGTTACTTTTGAGAATGCCCATGAATGCTTATGCCCATTTCCCCACGATCCCTCCAAGGTCGGCGTATAGACCCACGGTACGGGACATCGACTACAGAGTCCTCCTGCGGTTCCCTCAGAAAGTGAAGAACCAAGGCACCACTGACTTCCTTCCTGTTAAGCCAAGGCATCAGTGGGACTGGCACAGCTGTCACCAGTGAGTTTGTTCAAGTCTGAAAGAGAAATGAAATCACTTCACATCATTTAAAAAGTTGTCGCTCTATTAAGCTCTGATAATGATGGCATAACAAGCCGCAGCAACACGCACCCTCAAAATTCCTAGCTAAGACCATAATCCTGTGGTCTTAAGGACATTCTTGGCCCGTGCAAGCCATGTCACAAGAAAGAAGTTCGTGTTCTATTCTATTTTATTCTATTCTACTCGATTCTGTTTTTTCTTTACCATCTTTCTACAATGAACTGTGATGCCAATCTCCAACCCCTCGCTCCCCATCCCAACACTCAGGCACTACCACAGCATGGATGCCTTCAGTAACTATGACCTACTGGATGCCATCACTGGTCGCAAGGTGGCCGAGGGACACAAGGCCAGCTTCTGCCTGGAGGATACAGGCTGTGATGCTGGCTTCAGGCGGCGCTACGCCTGCACTGCTCATACACAGGTAAAGTAGAGCGACGTTACATTTCAGGCACTTAGCTTCCAATCTTAACCTGTGCAACTAGGATAAGAGGCAGAAATTAGGTCTGGAGGCAGAAATTATCTCATTGGTTGAGTCAAACCTCAATGGGCGGAGCCAAAGAAACAGCTTTCCAGAGTGCAAGTAAGCAAACTGGCAAACTTTAATGGAAAAGAAGGTCAGCTAGGCTAACTAGCTTACTTAGATAGCAACAGTCTAGTATGGCTACTTTCAACTTGGAAGGTCAACTGGGCTAACTAGCTTACCTAGATAGCAAGTCTAGTATGGCTATTTTCAACATGGAAGGTCAGCTAGGCTAACTAGCTAAACTAGATAGCAATATTCTACTATGGCTAGTTTGAACTTGGAAGGTCAGCAGGCTATGTGCATTTTTTTCAGTTATTAGCAAGAGTGCTAGGCTTCATAATATTAGCTACCTCCTTTGCCTTTTTCACTGTTTCAATCTACTTACTTTGCCAGAAAAATTGTGGTTCTTTGGAGCCACCCATTGAGGTTTAATGCAACCAATATGATTATTTCTGCCCCCAGAGCAGCTCCGCCTCTGAGAAATGTTTGTATAACTAAAACTCCAATCTGCTTAATTTGCAGCACTTGTTGGATCAATGGTCAAAGAAGTCTGATAAGGATGAGCCATTGTGATTCGATGCTAAAACATACTGTGGGGTTTGTGTTATGTTGGGATTGCAGGGATTGAGCCCTGGCTGCCATGACCTCTATGCTGCTAACATTGACTGTCAGTGGGTTGACATCACTGACGTACCTCCAGGAAATTATATCCTAAAGGTAACGCGTGTCATGTGAAAATTCATGTCAACTTGGCCATCCATTTGACTAAACTGCCTGCACTGCTGCTCAAACATTCTTTACTGTATTTTCAGGTTACCGTCAATCCCAATTTCCACATCCAGGAGTCAGACTTCTCCAACAACGTAGTGAGATGTGATATCACATACACAGGAATCTACATTCAGACACGCAACTGTCGAGTAACAAGGTACTGTAAGAGTGCTTCTGTGGTGAACATGAATGTGGAGTCAGACTGACATGACATTCTAGGCTAAAACAGGCATTTAGTTGATACCCATATCCAGATCAACTTACAGTGAATATAACAAATCAAATTTATTAATGAAGGAGTAGACTACAAATCAAGTTTGTCACAATGTACTTTACAGAGAAAAGAAAAGGAAACAATCAGTTCAGTTGAAACAAGGGAAAAAACAGCTCTGAAATACAGTATGAGGTCATGGTTTGTGTGCATGTGGAGCTCATTCACTGGGGACGTCTGTATGTTCACATCTCTCTATCCTTCTGCTTTTAGGGGCTGACCTTCAGTTCCTGCATTATCCAGAAGTGCTTTGCAGCAAGCATCTCTCCATGTACTGTATAGCAACAGCAACGGTCTGACTAACAACTATTGTAATTGCTAAAATGTTAAAATTGTTTTGTAATTCTACATTCCTCCCATAGATTCTTGTGTTGCATTTATCGATAATACATGCAAAATCTGTTTACATTGATTTTGTAAATTAAACTATATATTTTTTAGTAAGTCCATTAGATTCATGTGATAATGTATTTATACTGATGTACCATGATCCATTACAGAGGATGCTCACGTTATATTTTTATTGCTGTGTGTTTTTTGTTTTGCGTTATGTCACTAGTTTGTTATAGTTTTATTTAACTGTTGTTGTCATATTAGTAAATTGCAAAGATCTACTTTTATGCTAAGTATTAAGGGAAGAATGTAGGAATATCTTTATGTGTAAGTGTGTATGTATGATTGAGTGAGTGAGTGCAAAATATGGAAAACTGTAATGTTGGTTGTGTGTTGGCGTGTTTGATTTACTTCAATAAACATGGTGAGGAGTATGTTTATTGTCATGAGTAGTCTTTCTCTCTGCGTTTGAATGATAGCCAGTGACACCAGTGAAATAATTTTAGTAAAATACCAGAAAATCACATTTTTCACAGTTTAGCAGTTGATCTCTGAAAATTGTCATGGGATTGTAGATGCATGTCCGTGTGTTATTCTGAAAACACCAAGGAACGTTGTAGACAGGCTTCTTCTCACAGTTTCAAGTCCTCTACTTGTTGATACTTTAGCATTTCACCTCTCTAGGGTTAAATGAGTGTTTCCTCCCCAATTCTCGAGTAGGGTACATTGCTGCAAGTGGTGCGTGCAGAGAGTTCATGAGAGGCCTGTGTTCATGAGAGCCCCTGGCCTCAGAGACAAACAGGCCTGTAGGCAGACGCTAGCGGCATGTTTGCTGACAGACCTTTGTGAAGACACAATCCAGAGGATCTTATACGGCCATGTCATATCTACTAAAGCACGGCCAGAGCAGAATGAATGGGGGCCTTTTCTTTCTCATTCTTTGTCTGTGCTTGTAAATGGGGAGTGTAGCTCAGCTAGTAGTAAAATACTCCTTCCTGGCCTAGATTTCATTGCATCATAGGTTCATACATGTCCATAGGGGATTGTCTGGGATGACAGAAGTTTTAATTTAATAGCACTGGGAAGATTCTGTCTGACTGGGAGGATTGATACAACCCGCCAGAGAATATCAATCAAAGATGTTTTTACATAGGACAGATCTGGTTTTTTTTGCAATAAGCACTAGACTGCTTCAAATACATTTGGCAGCAAAAGGATGAAATGAGAAACATCCAACCTGGGTACAATGTATTCACTATAAGGAGTGAGTAGTGCTTCAACTCATTCAAAGATGTGCTAAAGCCATGACAAATTGGTCTTTAAAAACAAGTATGACATGGTTTCACGTACTTTTGAAGAATGAATCGAAAAATATCCGATCTGCAGACAATGTATGCACTGTTAGACCATACAGATGTAGGATATTTAGAGTGGAGAACAGAGTCTCAGCTTGAGAGAGAAAGTGAACTAGGAAGATTAAGAGCAATTGAAATGGTTTACACTGGACTCCGCCAAGGTGTGTCCATGCCAGAATAGATTGTCTATGTTATTGAAAGTGTCTGGAAAATCCCCCCATTCCTCCTTTTTCAACTCTGTTCCAGCCTGTTTAGGAATTCCAGGACAATATTTACAGACAGTGACAATCTCAGCAGAGGATCACTTTTATTGCAGGGGTGAAGAGAGTCGCTCCACGTTACCTCAACGGAAGTCATTTAATTCAAGCCATAGAGACGTCATACATTGAACTTTAACCTGTTCTGATGAGCTTGGATGTGCAGTGTTTGGGTGACTGTGTGCCTCCACAACTCAGCTGTTCCTTTTTGGACCGGCATGTCATTTCACACGTCATGCTGTAGAGAAGACAGTGACTGTTTGCTCAGCTGTGGGGCTTGCAGACATCTGGACCACGACTCTTGTTAGCCTTACACAAGCACAGCAGGATATTGGCAAAGGCAGGCTGGCATGCTTCATTTGGCTATGCCTCATCTAAGCCTCATTACCCCAGCAAATACAATCCAGCATACAGGTAGGTAGAGTGAGGAAGTCAAGGCGGGAGGTAACCTGTTGTTAATGCTAGCACAATGTTCTGCCAGCTGCCTGCGGCCTACCTCATCCTCATACACTGAAAACACTGTGGCAAACAGAGACATTTTTCCGGATGCATCTGCACGTAGGTGGGTGGTGTTTGGAGAGGTTATTAAGGCCGGGGTTTGGTATTTGCGGGTCACATTTTGACAAAGCCAGGCCACGTAAGACGGGATGATGTAACAGTGGAACATGCTCAGCCCAGGGAGCGTCCTGACAGGTTGGTTTAGGCACAGAGCAGAGAAATTCCTCAGCACTTCTGTCATCTCATTAAGAACAGTGCTGAGTTCAGCCATAATGTAGTGAGGGTGTATAGGGCTTACAGACATTCAGGGCTGCTGTATGGACAACCTGGCAGACACTGCCACAACAGACAGTGCAAACATGGTCACAAATCTGGAGAGTGAAAACTACATCGTACATTAAGTCATCTCTGAGTGGAACTGATGATGAATTCTGTTTCTCTTTCTTGCTGGGTGGTACTGTGACTTGGGTGGTACTTGCAGCAAAGGCTCAAAGGATTTGCTATTCTTTGATTGCTGATCCACTGTTCTGTCTATCTTAAGCTCTTCATCTTTCCCTTCAAACACTTGTATTAATTTCGTTAGAACCCTTCTTTTTGTGCACTTTCATCTCCCAAAAGAAAAGCCCAAGTCATACTGGAAATGACAAAACTGTGTTTAGATTGTGAGCATCTCATTTCACGGCATCAAATGCTATGAGGCACAAGGATTTTTACAATAAGACCTTTTTGTTTGGTTGTCTTCTAAATAATCTTTGGTTTGTTGCCTTAAGTGAGAAGATCCATAAATTCTGAATTGTAGTTTTGAGTTAAACCCAAACATCTAATTTTGTTACTTTGTTTCAAATGTTTTTGTTGGTTGCACTGGAAAGTAAGCATCGATGACATGTTCTTGTGCATCTTGTGTGTGATGTCCAGGGATGGGCTGGTTGCTTTCAAAATGTAATTTGTCAGAAATTATGAATTACCTGCCTCATATTATAACCAGTTATCTTAATTAAATCTATGATTATTTTCAGTTACTCTAGGGTTTCTCTACCTGCAAAATGAATAGAATATGAAGTAAAACAGACAATTCATCTAATTTTACAGGCAGTAGAAAATGTGTGTGCTTGCTTCAGTTTGAATATGTAGAGGTAGTAGTAGCAGAAGTAGTAGCAGAAGTAGTAGTAGTAGTTTTAAAAGTGTAGGAGTAGTGATAAGTTAAAAAACAGATATGAGTTTGAAATTACCAACTGCCAGGGTGGTAATGTTCAGTGGAGCACTGAACATTCTACCATGTTTGTGTATGGGGAGCATGATTTTCAAACAAACTTGAATATTTCAAAAACTATAACTCATAGGGCCTAGATAGTCACATGTGAGTCAAAGTGCAAAAAGCTGAACATTTTGGTCAGTAATATGTCTATGTACTGTAAAAAGGAGCAGGACAATTTACAAAATGTGTGGGGATTTTCAAATCACCAACTGCCACCATTCTAGAAAATGAACATTCCGCCATTCATTCCTATGGGGCCACGAAGTTGCAAATAAACTTAAATTGCGCAAAAACTACAAATAGCACGCTATACCTGAATATTCCTGAGTACTTGCTGAAGCAAGCACACTTATTATGATTATCATCATCAAGTACTAAAAAAATTGGGTAAAATAACGTCTAAGAAAATGAAAGCATTATCTTGTACTCATGGACTTTTCTGGTGTTTTCATATTTACAGCTATTTATGCTTTATTTAAATATGTAATAATGTAATTACAGCCAAAAAGATGAACGTTGAAATCACGTCTAGTGCTCAGTGGAAACCATTTTTTTGTACTCAAATTACTGTGATCCAACTACATGTCACTACCCAACACGCTGGCAGTATCTTTCTATGACTGATCCTGTGTTTTATGAGGCTGGGTGGACCTATTAGCACCCAGCTGTTGTTCAGGACCAGGGCATGCCCTCTGAGACAAAGGCCCCGGTTGTTCAGTGTGCTGTAGGTTTCCGTCTAGAACCTAAACAGACCAGGAGAGAATACTCTGTTGGACAAGCAGCGCACACCTGTGGTATTAATAGCATGAGGGCATCCTACTCAAGTATTATTTTTGGGTGGATGACACAAACGGGAGGTGGCAGTACTGAGAGTCAGTGTTGTTCTTGGTCCAAATGTCTGTCTGACATACCAGAGTCATTCCACTATTTACAAAGAAGGCACAGCCAATGGCTCAGCCAGTGTGCCTTCTGTCTGACAAGACTAATACAGAGTGTATGCGGAAAGGCATACACTCAGACAGAGGGTCATGGCCTTGCTCAAAGCCCACCGGGCTTTAACTGCCTCAGACATTATCTGTGATCCAGGCCTGCAGGCTCTCGAGTGACTTCTTTGAAGGTTGGCAGTTATTTTGCGATCTGTACTTGGTATTCTTACAGCATTCTGCACAAATCTTATCACAACAGATGCTTGTTTAAAGAGATAGTTTTTATGTGAGGCGAATAGCTGACAGAAACGTCTTTTAAGAAATCTCACAGCCAAAACAGGCCTCTCCTATGAATAGCAAGTGAAGCGATGTTGTATCTGGAATATATAAGATATTCCTACACAGTTCATGACTCAACCATGACAAATATTTAGTTTTTGCTTATGCAAGGGAACAGTGAATTTAGGAGAATACACAATAAAATGGTACACATTTCTGGTTCATTATTTTATCCTCTCATGAAATAGGGTGTTTGTGGTGCAAAAAACGTTGCTGATCTCTCTAACCGTCAGTGGCTTATCGACAGCTCACAACCTTAACCTCTATGGGCTGCAAACGCAGACAGTGAGTGACAATGTGGCCAGGTGAGGTCACAGTATGGAATCTGTCATGTGTCAATGTGCCTTGGCAGCAATGATAGAGAGACAGACAGAGAGAAACAGAGGGAGATGTTTTGTGGGGTGCATGGGT